>JBBPJO010000280.1:0-16776 GCA_038088815.1 Boletus nobilissimus | reverse complement strand
GTGTTGACAAGATTGAAAAATCTCTGGGACTACAAGGCATACCATGATGATATTGACCTATGGAAAGCCGTACCACCGGGGTGCTCACGCGATCACTTGATTTTCACCGTCTTAGGGTCCGCTGATCAGTAGGACCTCGCACACTTCAGACACTCTATTGTATAGTATATGATGAGCAAGAAAACTGTGCTTCGAACTCGTCCCTTGCGGTCAATGTTATGACACCGCCCCACGATTCTGCGTGGGATGTGTACTCCAACGACCTCGAGCACCTCCATCGTGACTCGGACTCGGATGGCATTTCGCTCCATTCCAACTTGCCGTGTTGCCGCGCATAGCCGAGCGAGGCATTAGTCTGGAGACCAGACCGTCTATGAGGTGGCCGTGTTGAGAGGCAAACCGTCGATAGACGGTCTGGTAAATTTCGTTCGCGTTTAGTAGGGTCTGCGGGCACGTGAACATTATGTCTATTTATGGGTTAGCATCAATCACGTGGCCGAAGGATAAGTCTGATGACTCAGCACTAAGCCCTATCACTTTGCTGCTCTCGACATTCATGAGCATAGTGCAAGACGTTGCAGTGATAATCACATTTCCTCTCAACAACCATCTATCATCAGGAAAAACCCGAAAGTGCAATTGCGCACAAATGTGTGCCAATGCACTCTTTTGTATATTATTTCCTCTGTTTTTTTTAGTCCCTATTTGCAAATATAAATGTGCAGAAATGCTCACATTGTGATACATCTGGATGCAATCACAAAATATTGTACTTGTTTAACAATCATAGCTCCCTCCCTCTTCAGACGATCTGCCAGATTAAATCTGAATCTTACCCTTCCACCTCCTCAAGTTCATCACCGGTTGTTGAAAGGACACGTACTTACAGTCACGTGACCTATATTAAGTAATCATTACAAAGCGTATATAAGACTCTGCTGAGTCTGAATAAAAAATATACTCTCTTGATCTGCCACCGCTATCATCTCTGAGTAACTCTCTTCAGTCCACAGGTAAGTACCCTACAGTAGATCCTCGGGATCCTGGCATGTACGCCGGATCCCCGCTATTGCAACAGGTTATGAGCCCCGAGCTCTGACTGTGCGGAAACGCCGTCACTGCTCTAGGTGAACACCTTGGACATTGGCTGTCCCGTGCGGCAATGCCGGACACGCCTTGACGCGGCAACGCTCAAGGTGTAAATGCCACCAGACTCTAGAAGTAGGGGGTCGCTATGACCCTATATTCTACGAGCTCTGATGTTCAGCGATGCGAATGTTTTTACTCGCTCCCTTCACTGGTAACCATGCTGACACGTCATCTCCACAGAACCTACTATCAACATGTCTCAAGCCGTCTTCGCAAGCATCACCAAGCTCAACGGGACCAACTACCAACGTTGGGCCCAGGAGATGGAGGCCGCCCTTCGCGCCATGGGATACTGGCAGAAAATGTATCACAAGACTCACCCCGCCGACACTGACCCCGACGCTCAGGAGAAATGGGATCACAACGACGACCAGGCCCTCGGGTCCATTCGTCTCCGTCTCGAACCCTCCATCCTCTCCCGCGTCCTTTCCATGGGCACCGCCAAGTCTCTTTGGGACTCCCTCAAGTCCCAATACAATACAGCGTCCCTCGCCTCCGCCTATACCGAGTGGAAGGTGATGTTGGGGATTACCTTCCCCGACAACAACCATCCCGGTCCCGCCTTCTCGAAGCTCAACGCTTCATTTGCGCAGCTTGAGCTGCTCCAGCACAAGGTCCCCGACAACCTCAAGGCCCTCATCACCGTGGCCAAGCTACCCAAGTACGCAGAGACGCTGCACCAGCAGCTGAACGCTGAAATCGATGCTGACCCCACGAAGAACAAGACCCTTTCCATGACGGAACTCGAGACCGTCCTCACCGCTGCCTGGCAGCACTACCTCACACGCCGTCCTCCGCCGCGCCCCCAGGCCAACAAGCTCTCCAACGTCCGTCGCCAACAAGGCGACCCCTCCTTCAACAACCAACAGAAGAAGAAGGAGGAGACCTCGACTGAGAAGAAGGACGAGGAGAAAGGGAAGGGGAAGAAGCGATGACAGGGCAAGCGCTCTGAAGAAGGGGAGAAGAAGCGGAAGGATCGTGCGGCTGCCGCCGCCGAAGCCTCCTCCGCCTCGTTCACTTTCGCGAACTTCCTCCACGAGCCTGCGGTCTTTGACCCGGCTTGCCCTGACTTCACCGAGCCCATCTCCGACCCCCGTGCACTTGCACACACCATCGGCGCCGCCCACTACGGGCCTCCCGCCTTCCCTCAGGCCCAAAAAGCCATCTCCCTCGCCCGCCGCATTGGGGAAACCCCCACTCCTCAGGTGGTTCGTATCCTCAAACCTGTCGCCTCCCGCCGCCATGTTCGCCAGCACTCGGCATTCAATGAAGACGGCCCCTTTGGTGCTCGCACCCTTCCTCGCCACCATGCCGGTCCCTCCGCGCCCTCTCTTATAGAGCGCATGGAAACCCCCCGAATCGTCGAGATTACCTCCAATTCGGATGACGAGGATATCGTGAGTCTAGGGGATGAGATGGAGGTCGATGAGTACGTGGAGCGGTTCTTCGATGACGCCCTCGATTGGTCAGTCCCCGACTTCCTTTGTCCATCTCTCGCAGGTACTGACGCGCGGATCTTTTCGCCTCAGATAATTCATAGTTATACTGTCCGAATACCTGTAGTAGATAGCATGGACACTAAATCTACTGCTGCGTTCCCTCTCGCTATGTGTGATAATTGTGAGAACCAGACCAGCAAAAGTAAAGGGAAGCAAAGGGCAACCGACAACGACATACTGCCACCTGACATGTGGCTTCTTGACTCCGGTGCTTCGGCACACTACACCAACGACCTGAGTGATCTGGTCGAATACCAGGAATTTAAAACACCTAGGTACTCCCAGACGGCAAATGGACGTGCCAACATCATTGGTCAAGGAACCGCTATTATACGCTTCCAAGACAGACTTGTGCAGTTATCGCCGGTCATTTACATGCCTACGTGCAATGTAAAGCTCATTTCCATGGGCACCCTTCTGACTGACAGGTGTATCACCGTCAAAACTCGCGACAACTATATCGATATATTTGACAAGTGTCTGCGGAAGACTATTCTAAGTTTCCACTCGCATGGAGACACCCTTTATTGGCTCCGAGCCCCTA
Source organism: Boletus nobilissimus (assembly GCA_038088815.1). Lineage (NCBI taxonomy): Eukaryota > Fungi > Basidiomycota > Agaricomycetes > Boletales > Boletaceae > Boletus > Boletus nobilissimus. Next base: position 13,584 of record JBBPJO010000280.1, on the reverse strand, counting down.
TAGCTTGACCACATTCAGATCTAGCGTCGCTCACCGCGGTCGACTATGATCTCTTGCATCGCTGTTTAGGCCACCCCTCGCGCGAAGTGCTCTGCGCAGCCAAGAAGCATATAAAGGACTTCCCGGATGTGGACATACCGTCTAACACCCCTATCTGTCCCGGTTGTGAATTGGGCAAACAGCCCAACCGTACTTTTCCTCATAGCGAGAAGCGCGCAAGCGCTCCCTTTGAGTTAGTTCATTCTGACTTAAAATCGTTTGAAATTGAATCGTACCATAAGTACAAGTACGCTGTCGTCTTCTATGATGACTTCACATCCATGGCATGGGTGATTCTAATAAAAACCAAGGATCAAACCCTCTGTGCCACCAAACAATTCCACGCCTATGTGCGTACTCAGTTCAACGCCAACATAAAACACTGGTGCTCTGATGCAGGGGGAGAATACACCTCCAAAGCCTTCACTGAGTACATGCGCGACAATGGCATCAATATTCAGCAATCCGCCCCCTATGCCCACCAGCAGAATGGACGCGCGGAACGCCTCATCCGTACCATTATGGACAAGGCACAACCCATGCGACTGCAGGCTTGCCTGCCCGATTCCTACTGGGAGTTCGCGGTAATGCACGCATTACATGTGTACAATCGCACCCCATCTGCCCGTTTACAATGGAAAACGCCAGCTGAGATGCTTACGGGCCAAAAACCCACTTTTTCACATCTTCGAGTCTTTGGCTGTGGCGCATACGTCCATATTCCTGTCGAAACACACGGTGGAAAGTTACAACCGAAGTCGCAACTGATGATCTACCTGGGCGTATCCGCCGGTAGTGATTCAAACTATCTATTCATGCGCCCTAATAATGCGCTGCACACATCGGCACACGCCATCTTCGATGAGAATCTCTTTCCGAGATGCTCCAAGGCGCAGCCACATCGGCCAATTAACCATCGGCCTAAACCTCACGCCCACGATGACGAGTCCTCTGACTCCGAATCTGATTACCCTGACAATGGGAATGACACGGTCCCCGCTCCCCCTGAGTCACCCCCTTGTCGACCTGTCGCTCTGCCCCCTCCAAGGGCACCCACTCCACCTCCCGCGCGAGTACCTACTCCACCGCCGGCACCACCCGTAACCCCTCCTCATCGTCAGCCTCCACCTCCTCCTGCTCATCCTCAGTGACCACAGCGTGACCGTCGTGCCCCTCTTCGGCCTGGTAACGTGTATGGTGAACGCCGTGACCCTGTCCGGCAGATTCAGGATATTGAGCGCGCCTCTGACTGGCGCAAACTTGTGGGAGAAGCACCGGCTGGACCTTCGGATTCACCCGTTGTCCCTGGAGGAATGCCTCCGTCCCCGACTTCGTCGGAAGATGACGTTGAGCGCATCACCAGGGAAGGGGGAGACGCTTTGGTTTCATACCTCTGCAGCCGTGCCTTTCCGTTGGAAATAGAGCATTCAAATGTTAACTACCGCGAGTGGACATACCGCGACATTCTTAAACTACCAACCAACGAACAAACCCTTTGGCGTAAAGCCTGCCACGATGAGTTACAAATACTCAAAGACCGCAAAGTCTACGAGATCGTGGATCGACCCGCAAATAGAAAGATTATAAAAAATCGATGGGTCTTTGATGTAAAAACTGACGGTAGAAAGAAAGCCCGCCTTGTAGCAAAGGGCTTCTCCCAAGTAGAAGGGATTGATTTCGATCAGATATTCTCCCCCGTCGTACGCTTTGAGACAGTGCGGTGTATGCTCGCCCTCTTAGCAATTGAAAACTGGTATATTACTGGTCTCGACGTCCGATCCGCCTACCTCTATGGCAAACTGGACGAAGAGTTATACATGGAATTCCCTGAAGGCTTTATGCCCGCTCATCTAAAGGGAAAAGTTTTGAGACTACTACGTGCCTTATATGGCCTAAAACAAGCAGGATTAGCTTGGTGGCGCGAACTCGACAAATCCATGAAAGAACTTGGCTTCACGCGTCTTAAAACAGATGCTGGCCTGTTCATCTATCGCAAGGGCAAAGAGCTCGTCCTAGCGATTATCTACGTAGACGACGCCATCTTCTGCGGCCCGAACAAAACCTTTGTAGACAAGGTTAAAGCCGCATTTATGAAGAAATGGGACTGTCGCGACTTAGGAGAAACACGCGAATTCCTAAGAATGAACATACGTCGAGACAGTCAAACTATTAAGATAGACCAGCGAGAATACCTCGACAAAGTCATAGAGCGATGCGGAATGACTAACGCAAAAATCACCAACACCCCTCTTCCTCAGGGTTATTACCCAGAGAAGAATGATCTCCCTGTCCAACCGGAACTTCGGATGCGATTCCAACAGGTGATCGGATCATTGCTGTATCTTATGATCGGCACTAGACCTGACATCTCATATGCGGTTACCCAACTCGCCTGCATGTCAGCAAACCCATCAGAAGAGCATCTGAACAAAGCTCTATACATTTGCCGGTATCTACTCGGTACCCGAGACTACTCTCTCGTATATCATGGCAAAACCGGTAAAGGCATCATTGCCTGCACCGATTCTGATTGGGGACAAGACAAAGTCACATCTCACTCGCAAACAGGTTTTTACCTGAAATTCGCGGATGGTGTGTTCTTGTGGAACTCACACTTACAAAAGACCACCACTCTGTCTTCTACGGAAGCTGAGTATATGGCCTTGAGCGACTGTATGCGCCAGGCTATTTGGATTCATCAGATGATGGAAGAACTCGGCTATCGCCTTGGTCCCATCCCCGTTTGTGGTGACAATCAAGGATCGCTCTTTATCGTGCAAAATCCTGTCACCGAAAAACGTTCCAAACACATCCACATCCGCTACCACTTTGTACGCGATGCTGTGATGCTCTGGAAGCAAGTAGAGCTACTCTACATCCCAGGTACTGACAACCCTGCGGATATGTTCACAAAGAACCTTGGACATATCAAGTTCAAAGAGTTCCGCTCTCAGCTCGGTTTGGAATTCAACTCGCCATCTTAGATCGTGCGGACGTTTACCATTTACTTTATAACTTCTCACTTTTATATCTATGTATCTACCGCATACTAGACAAGGGGGAGTGTTGAAAGGACATGTACTTACAGTCACGTGACCTATATTAAGTAATCATTACAAAGCGTATATAAGACTCTGCTGAGTCTGAATAAAAAATATACTCTCTTGATCCGCCACCGCTATCATCTCTGAGTAACTCTCTTCAGTCCACAGGTAAGTACCCTACAGTAGATCCTCGGGATCCTGGCGTGTACGCCGGATCCCCGCTATTGCAACACCGGTCACCATGTTATCAAGATCAATCAGAGCAAATGTCTTCTCATCGTTGTTCGATTCAGTGGGAACCCTGTGTGTGCGTGAACCAGAATTGAGTATCAGTAGTGTAGATCCGCCGATGTATACCAGTTCACTTACATGACTTTCTGGTACATCTGGGACAGTAGGACGTGGTATTTCTTCGGCCCTTCCTCTCCACTTGAGTAGACATACTGCAAGACCTTGCGAAATTTGTCATAAACTTGATGATATTGATCAGAGGCATATGATACACTGTCGTCCAATCATCCCACACCATTGCGCCAGTCAGCCAACACTGAGTAAACCTGACATGACCAACTTTGAGGCATTAGTACATGTAATTATAGCATGGACACTTACCGTTGTGGCAACAAAAGTGACAAGCCCACTTGGGAGCTCCAGCTCATCCTCTCGATCATCAAGCATGGACACAAAGTGGTCTTTGTGTCTATGGCCGAGGCTTTCAGTGCCATTGAACACAGTGGCACGCAATATGTCCAGTATCACGGGGTGCTGGAATGGCTCATGCCGCATCACATTGCCCTAAGGTGACAAGTAACCCATGTTAATACATGAAACACTACCAGACTGACTACAATCACGTACCTGCAAGTTTGTCAGATAGATAAAGTCGTCGTATTTGGGCAATTTGGCAACCTGCTCCTTGCACTCATCAACACTTCGTGTCAGCTCATACCTGGAGATCACAAAAGTCTGAGCAGCACGCTTGAAGTTTTGATGCCATGTTGCAAGACGTCCTTCGGGCTAGTAGAAAACATGACAGTGCACATACACAGCCGCATCAGTGACAAGTAGAAAATCCAGGTTAGTAGTACATACAAGATTGGCCAAGCGGTTAGCATACTTCACATCACAACTCATCCGCTTCTCGATATCCAGTAATCCCATTTCCCAGGCATTCTCCTTGAAGACCTTGATTGCCATTGCACGCTTCTCTTTGAGTAGTGGGAAACCTTGCTCGAATATAATGTCCTTCAAGAATCCATCAATCGATGTTTGAATGAGATGTTGTATGTGTGGTGTCTGAGCCTTGAGTGAAATTGGTTGGCGTTCGGATGCAGGTAGGACCAGCTCAATGGATTTAGAGGGGAGAATGGAAGTGAACGGATCGATCTTCTCGCTGCCAGGTGCTTCAGCCTTCACCGTGACGCCGGGCATGATTGGGTCAATGTTGCCATCATGATCGATGTCTTGCGGATCTCCCATGGCGCTGACAGCCACAGCCCACTAAACACTCATCATGTGTGAGTATGGCTACATGGCTGCAGCAAATCCTTACCTCTGAAGTGTGCTTCAGTTCCATTTTCTTGGTGGCATGTTTGCGAGGCTATCATACAGTAGTCTGCTGTCAGCGTGGGAATGCAAGGATCATTAGCACTGCACCTTCTGGCCACTAGCAGGTGTGAGTGTCATCTCATCTGGCTTTGGGTGGCTCGAATAGTGCCCTTCAGACCTGTCATGATCATCTTGCAGTCAGTTCTACTGCCAGTGACCACTTGAGCATGCAAACCTTCCATCTGTGGGATCTCCGTTACAAAGTCAGAATGCCCATTCAACATCAGCTGCTGCAGCCTTAGAATGACTGTATTACTTACCTCCTTGGTAAGTGTATCCCTGAGTTTGGCAGGATTTTTGCTGATGCTGGCAAGGAGCTCATCCTCGCTTTCCACCTCTATGGCACTACCATTCTCACGGTCATCTCCCATGTCGGAGGACATGCCGTCTGAGATGTCACCCTTCGCTCTCGGCTCATTGTTGTCCCCAACCATGCTTGATACATCTGAGTCTTCCAATGCACTTGCCATAGCACCTAATGACACAATACCTATCTTAGTAACGTGAGTGGCCTTCTGATTCTTGGTCCGATTAATGACTTTTGCACCAGCATTGGTGTGAGAGTGCTCTTCTAGCTTGGTGTTCATGCCGTGCGGAATCTCCTTGGTCTCTAGGGTGAAAGGCTGAGTCTCAGTGAGTTTTTTTTGTTTCCGATTGGCGGAATTGCCTTGCCCGGCGATAGTACTAACCTCTGCTTCGGGAAACCATAGTCCGCACTGCCTTCATCTTTGGTTGTGCTCCCTCCAAGTGTTACGGTTTACGAGGGGGTACACTTTTTTCTATTACACTTTTCGTTCACTCGCCTTCTAGTCTCGCTCTCTTCACCGTACGCGGTTGTATTCGTAATGGAGTCGTCCTCCATTATACCAGATACATTCCCCGATCCCTTTCCCTTTCAGTCTCACATGGCGCCCTGCCTATACCTTATTTAGACTTACTTCCCGTCCCGCCGCAGTCGCCTTATTCGGACTTCACCACCTGTGGCATAGCCTTTGTTTATGACTCGTCTTGACTCGTTGTGACTCACTACAACTCACATGCTGCGCATCCTTTCTTTATTTAGAAGGGGCCTACCGTATATAAGGGTGCTCTCTCGCCCTCCTGTAATTTCCCTAAGCTAGTTCTATGCAATACCAGTGTAGTTTCTAGTGACCACTGAGTCTAGCGAGATTCCTAGATAGGTGAGACCAGCTTAGGCTTCGCGTTGTCTCGAAGCTCGGCATTGTTCCTCGAGGATCCCTCTACTCGTCACTCGCTCTATCTTCATTATGTGCGAACTCTTCTTTGTGTCACAGCACGCTACGTCACTACTACGCTGTGCGTTACACCAAGTCCTTTTCCTTGATAACGCTGGGAGCTTGTTTGCACTGTGCACGGTCACCCTGCCATACTGAATATCGAGTGAGTTGGTTTATTTGAGTCATTGAAATGGCTGATACCTTTGTTCTCCTTGGCAGCTTCCTTGGCCTTGCAGATCAGCTCTGATGGTCGAAGAAGTTTGTGAGCATGGGCCTCCACTGGGCCATAGTAAGTTGAATACTTACTACCATCATTTTTGCTCATGGTGCTGTCCTTCAGTTGTGCGCTCGGTGTTCTTGACTCATTACCGCCTGCTAGTCGCTGGGGTGTCGCTTGTGCTTTCTTGGCCTACCTTTTCTGGGCAGCAAGCTTGCTTGGATCAACATTGTTGTTCACCATTTTGTGACCAGATGCAGAGGGGAGACTCATATGACCAGTGGGTGAAATTTTCCAAACGTTGGACATTCTGACACCGGGGCCTCTTATAGGTTTTTTTATCAGTCACTGGCAACCATCTGACAGTGGCACATGCAATTTTTCTCGTGATCAGTAGCAGCCCGAAATCCACACCAAAATGTGAGTCCATGCGTGCTTCAGGTTCCTCACTCGGACTTGTCACTGATGATCATCTGTGCAGGGTGCCACTCAGCATTTTCATTTGGTGGATACTCCCGTCATCTGGCTCTTACCACCTACCCCCCTTGCATGGCAATTTATCAAGAATCCAGAGGAGGCACCACCCAGGCCGTCGACCCAGATTCTGCTGAGTCAAATGGTGATGGATGTGTCCATGATCCTGCAATAATTGTTGCAGATCCAGAGATGATACTCAATGTCCAGAGTCCTCAAACCTGTCCATCCGCATGTGTTGCTAGCCCCCGTCAGAATGCAGGCAATGCTTTCGACCCTGAGCGTGAGTTGATCCGTCCGCTGACAGAATGCAATGAGATCACCCCAGCTAATCATGTCGTTGCATGTGGTAGTACCCAATGGTGCCGGTGACCTCTTTGATTATAATCTCCCTGATGAAGCGTCTGAAGAAGGAGAGGAAGAAGTCATGGCTGCTCACCATGTTGAGATGGAATCAGCATGGGAACCATACCAACCGCCACCTGAAGATGATGGCCCAGACTCCTCACACTTCGATGATGATGAAGAGATGCCAGAACCATCGGATGCACCACCTTGTATCATTCCCAGGCCACTTGCACATTCTCAAGAGCCTGTTATCACCGCCTTTCCTTACGGCCATGCAGGGCGGCCTCTCAGACAAAGCTCACTCACCTACTCCGATTACCAAGCAGCACTTGGGCCATCAGCTGAAAGCAACGTTTATGCTCCTTTTCGCTCAAAAATTGACCATGATGTGGCGTGTTGGGCCCAGCTACGTGGTCCTGGATCCACAGCATTCACGGAGCTTCTGGAGATTGAAGGGGTAGGTGTTGGATTGGTCTCCCATTTGGCGGAGTGGCTAACTGGTCAGTTGTAGCTCTCAAATGCACTTGGTCTATCATACAAGAATAGCCGTGAACTTCACTGCATCATCGACAAGCTTCCCGCCAAGCGCCCTCCATTTGCACACCAAGAAATCATCCTTGCTGGTGAATCGTTTGACATATTCTATCGGGACATCATGGAGTGCATCTGTGCTCTCTACGGAGACCCTGAGTTTGCTGCACATCTGATTTATGCACCAGAACGGCACTACACTGAGGAGGCACGGGAGACTTGAATGTATTATGACATGCACACTGCCCAATGGTGGTGGGATGTCCAGGTATGGGCTGGGATCTGATGTTCCCAGATAGTCATACTGACCAAATGGCAATTTAGAAGCAACTCGAGCGCAAGCAACCTGGTGCCACTGTCGTTCCCATTATCTTATCATCGGACAAGACCCAAGTTACAATGTTCCGCAATAAAGCTTGCTATCCTGTCTACATGACTATTGGCAACATCCCCAAAGAAATCTGTTGCAAGCCATCACGAGGTGCATGGATCCTTCTTGGCTATCTCCCTGTCACGCGCCTTGAACATGTCACAAACCAAGCCGCACGTCGTCGTGCACTCGCAAATCTATTCCATGCCTGCATGCATCACATATTACAACCTCTCGAGCAAGCGGGAAAGGATGGTGTCCCCATGATGAGCAGTGATGGTGTTGTATGTCGAGGCCACCCAATCATTGCCTGCTACTCAGGCGATTACCCTGAACAGGTGCTTGTCACTGGGATCAAAACGGGAGATTGTCCTAAGTGTGACATTGAGCACGATGAACTAGGGAGTGCTGATATGCCAGCAGCATTGTGAGACCTAAATGCCATCCTGGACGCACTGGCATTGGTTGATGAGGACTATGTCGCGTTTGCACAGGCCTGCCAGAACGTCCATATCAAGCCGATTTACAAGCCATTTTGGGAGTCTCATGTCTACCTCAACATTTTCTTATCCATCACCCTGGACATTCTGCATCAGCTGTATCAGGGACTCCTCAAGCATCTACTATCCTGGATCAAGGCTTGCTGTGGCAATGCTGAGATTGATGCCTACTGCTGCCGTCTTCCTGCCAACCACAACATCCATCTTTTCATGAAGGGTATCACCTCTCTGTCGCGGGTCAGTGGAGCAGAACATGACCAAATCTGTCGCTTCTTAATGGGGATCATCATTGACATCCCACTTCCTGGCGGTTTCAATGCAACGCATCTCCTTCACGCCACCAGAGCCTTATTAGACTTCATCTATTTAGCACAGTACCCATGTCACACGACGTTGACATTGCCCCTCCTTGATGATGCCCTCTGCCGATTTCATCTCAATAAATCAATTTTCGTCGACCTTGGTATTCAGACCCAATTCCACCTCCCCAAACTGCACGCACTATGGCATTACATTGAAATGATTCAGCTTTTCGGCACTACAGACAACTATTTGACAGAGTATATGGAATGGCTCCACATAGACTTTGCAAAGGACGCTTATTGAGCTAGCAATCGCAAAGACCAGTACCACCAAATGACAAAATGGCTTGAGCGCTGTGAGAAGATTATCTGGCATCAACAGTTTGTGGACTGGCGGCGCAATTGAGATACTACGAGAATGACCATTGCACAGGTACCACCTGACTTGTGCTATGCATGTGTCATGGTGATGACAAAACACCCATCCATCAATCGTGTGGCTTTGGGCAACATTGCCCAGTTGTACCATGCCCAGTTCTTCATGGAGGCCCTCTCATGTTATGTCGCGCACATCCGAAACCCAGGTTTGAGCGGCACCCAGCTAGAGGATGAGGCCTGCAGTGTGGTGCTGCCGTTTTACTCTCTTCCGATATTCCATAGGGTTAAGTTTCACTCAATTGATGGCTTAGGTTACGAGAAGGGTGACCACACCGTTGATGCTATATATTGTCATCCTGAGCAGCACAATGTGCGTGGGAAGGTGGTGCCTGGTCATTTTGACACTGCACTTGTGAAAGTGCAGCAAGGCGGAGAGGTTGGTATTCGAGGTTGGTGGTCTCAATGATCTGATGCATGCAAGCTTTCTGATGCATGCCCAGGAAAACAGGTCGCCCAAGTTCGTGTGGTGTTCTCAATTCCTGACCATGCACAAGCCACGCTTTTTGACAAGGTAGCATATCCAGACATCACCATTCCAACCCACTTGGCCTATGTGGAGTGGTTTACTCCTTTCTCTGTGCCGAATGCCACTCATGGCATGTATAAGGTGTCTCATGCTCAGCGGAATGGTGAGCCTGTGTGCAGTATCATTGCTGTGGCAGACATTCGGCGAAGCATTCACCTTATTCCATGTTTCGGGAAAGTGGCGCCACCACACTGGACTAGTAGTAATGTATTAGAGGAGTGCACTTCATTCCATGTAAACGTATTTAGTGACCGTCATGCCTACATCACCGTCATCTAAACTGTACATGAGTATTGATGGTACAATGGATATTGTATTTGAATGTTCAAGTATACTAGTATGGACATGGTGTGAGAGGGATACTTGGAATTGTGGATGGATGCACGTCATTTGACTATGGGGTGATGTGTTTTTGCTATGCAAACAAGTACTCAGTGAATGGGACATGATTCAATGGAGAGCACGTTATGTACCTCCTTGATGGCAGCTATGACAGCTTGAATTTCGGTGTCGCTCTCAGGCTCAGTAGTACTACTGTCTTGAGAGGTGTGAGTGTGATTGACCGGTACTGATCAGCAAGAACGCACATTACCTTCAACAATCCAGGCCTGTTTCAATGATGCAGTGCCTTGGGGATGTTGACTTGGCCGGACTGGGGGTGTTGCTGGAGAGGGGACTGCAACTAGCGTGTTGTTCTCCGAATTGTCAGGATTAAGCGGTGGAGGGAGGTATGGTGAGGGCCGGATTTCGATGGTCTGGATCAATGTCACAAATTTTCAGTTTGCACAGGAATGGACTTGGAGGGTCCGGGAACTGACCAGAGGACCCAGAAACTCGGGCATGTACGTGAAGCGATAAGCTTCATGGTTCTTAAGTGGCAGCTCAAGGACCACTTTGTTCTGGAATAGATTAGCAAGGAATCTGTTGGACATAGTAGTAAAGTGACTGACACAGATGAAAAAATGGTCATTGACCGCGACATGTCAGTCACCATGACACCAGCAGTCTGTTTCACCATCCATGTTGTGTGCTCATGCAATATAACTGGTTGCTACCAGAGATGTGCGTCTGTGTGGTATAGTGGGTTAACGTATCATGATGGCAGCATGCAGGAGTTTTTGCCTACCTTATGAGGGCGCTCGTTCGAGGCACAACTAGTGAGGATTTTTCGCGGCTCATTTGGTACATGGTCACCTACACTGCATGGTGGTCGTACGGAAATGTCTGCACAGTGGCGTGATTGCACAGAGATGCAAGGGAATGTGTACAATGTGTCACATGTGTAGCCTTGTGCAAATTGAGGGTTTTCCTGATGATGGCCACCCCATGTGTAACGCACAGCATAGTAGTGATGTAGCGTGCTGCGATACAAAGAGGAGTTCGCACATGAAGAAGTGAGAGTGAGTGACGAGTAGAGGGATCCTCGAGGAGGGATGCCAAGCTTCGAGACGACGCGAAGCCTAAGCTGGTCTCACCTATCTAGGAGCATCGCTAGACTCGGTGGTCACTAGAAACTACACTGATATTGCATAGAACTAGCTTAGGGAATTTACAGGAGGGCGAGAGAGTGCCCTTATATACGGTAGGCCCCTTCTAAATAAGGAAAGGATGCACAGCATCCGCAGTAACTAGAGCATGACTCGATGCACAGCATATGAGTCGCGGCGAGTCACAACAAGTCAGAACGAGTCATAAGTAAAGGCTATGCCACAGGCGGTGAAGTCCGAATAAGGTGACTGTGGCGGAAACAGGAAGGAAGTCTAAATCAGGTAAGGGCGGGGTGCCGTGTGAGACAAAGGGGAAAAAGGGATTGGGAAACGTATCTGGTATAATGGAGGACGACTCCATTATGAATACAACCACGTACGGTGAAGAGAACGAGACTAGAGGTCGAGTGAACAAAGAAACATAGAGGAAAAAGTGTACCCCCTCGTAATCCGTAACATTACCCCCTTCCTATCGTCGAAGCACCTGCGAGACCATTAATCCATCTCCTCTCCTTCGTTGACCTTGTAGTCAGTAGGGTCATAGTCATCAAGAGGGTTACGCCGGAGGGGACAGATGTCGTCAGAGTGACCGAGCTCTCCGCAAGAGGAGCAACGGTGGCGGGGACAGTGGGCCTGGATGTGGCCGGGGGCGGTGACGTGGCAGAATGGACATTCGTAGTGAGGACAGTCTGCACGGAGGTGTCCTCGTTGATTGCAGGCGAAACAACGTCCTAGGACTGGGCGAGTGGGACGAGAGGGAGTAGGAGGGAGAGAGGGGAGCAAGTCTATGTTGATGGGACGAGATTCTGATCCTGGCGCCGGCGAGGGCGAAGCCGCGAAGTCCTTGTTAAAGCGACCGGAGGTGGGGAACGGAGTTGTCTGTCTCGACTTTCCTTGATTTCCCTGAGAACGTTGCCCCACAGCTCGGGCTGCTGAGCTGGGGAGTCCGAATGAAATTCCCTTGCCACGTTGATTGAGTTGACGAGGACGACGGGTGGGAGTCGGAGTGGTGGGATGTTCTCGAGCGGGGAGTACATTAGCGGGTTCGGGAGTGGGTGTCCCTCGTCCAAGGAGGGGAATGGTGGCGAGGAAAGCGAGGACCTCGGGGTTGTCATGGGAGAGAGAGGAGAGTGGCCCGGGAATAAGAGGGCGGCTAGTTCCTCTAACAGCGTCAGCACTTCACGATTGGCGAGATGGTCCAACTGCGGGAGTTGGCAGAGGAGGGACAGGGAGGGGTGCTGTAATGGCAGAGTCATTGGCCGAGGAGGAGGAGTCTGAGGACAAGGCATTTGGGGTGACGGTGGAGTCGTCATCCCAGATGGGGTTTCGAAGGTTGCGGGCCCAAGTGTCCCCATCCCAGGCGTTGCCCAGGTGGTCGTCCATGTAGTAACCTCGAAGGTTGACGGATAGGGTGTTGACAAGGGGGCGCAAAACATGCATGTACAGATTGGAGGGGATTGCCATGATGACATCGGAGAATCCGTGGTCATGGAGGGCATCCAGGATAGCATCTCTGGAGGAATGGATGGCCTGTTCCATGGCGGTGGCATAGACAGGCAAGATCCCATCTGGGAAGAGCTGGGCGTGGAGTGTCCGTCTGGTGGTGTATGTATGAAAGATGAGGCCCAGAGATTGGAGTACGGGGTTATCCCTATAAAGGGGGCAAATGGAGATGCGTTGGGCTGTGGCAGGATTCTCGAGGAGAGAAGCGAAAAGGATTCGGCAGGTTCGGTCTGGGAGACGGTGGAGGCGGACTGGGAATACGGAGGGGGTTCCATTCAGCGAAGTAGACATAAGTAGGTTGAGGTGGCAACGATGACGGCGATAGAGGAGCGAGGGCTTGACTCGAGAGGTAAAAGAGGACTTGGATTATGGGGGAAAGGCGATGGGATCCCTGGCCTTATATTCTTCTAGGAGGTCCACAGCATGTCCTAAATTAGATTCGGGTTCCCAGGTGTTTTCGGAAGACGGGTAGCCTTTCCATGAAACGAGGTAGTGGCATCGGCGGGCGGAGCCCCGATGGGCTAAGATCTGTTCAATTTCAAATTCCTCTTCTCCGTCTATTATATCCAGTGGAAGCGGAACAAAGTTGGGTCCATGTTCAGCGGTCTCCCGATAGGGAGTCAGAAGCGATGCGTGGAAGGCATTGTGGATTTTCCACGTCTTGGGTAGGCGGAGTTTGTATGAGACAGGTGATATAACCTGTGAAATTTCAAATGGCCCTTCACGTCGAGGGGCTAGTTTTCGAGAGGGGTAGCGGAGTTTCAGGTTACGGCCCTCGAGCCATACCTTATCTCCCACTTTCCAGGGTTTAAATTTGGAGGTTACGCATTCGCGCTGTCGTTTGTTCAGGATTTGGACTGCTAGACGCTAGGTTAATCTATACACAGTTATCCTCCGGGCCCAATCTGACTATAAGCTGGTGATAGGACAACGCTAACTACCAGATCAAACAGAAGAAA
>JBBPJO010000278.1:0-16937 GCA_038088815.1 Boletus nobilissimus | reverse complement strand
TCCTTCAGTGAAGGTCTTGCCACGGCCCTTACTAATCTTGTTAAGGAAGGTAAGGGATTTGGTCTTATCCGTGAACACCTTGTCGTTGATAGTGAAGTAGGTGTCCATAGTTAGGAGCCATCTGTTGGTGTCCTCTGCCTCCCCAGAAAAGTCCTCGGGAAGGCCGGCCTTTATTTCAGATACCATTTTGTTATCTTCTAGAGCCGGGTCAATATCAATATCTTCCTCCTCAGTCAGTTCTGGGTAGGAAGTCTCTGTGCCAGTCGGTTCCGGGTCAGGATCGTGGAATACAAGGGGAGGATCCTCTTGGATGGGGGATGTGGCTGAGGCCTGGGGGATGGCAGCTAATTCAGAGATGGAGGGAAGGGCGTCGGCGTTCCACCCTTGAGACTGGTTGACTTCAGCTAGAGCCCTCTGACGTTCTTGGTATACCGTGATATACTCCGGGGAGGAGAATCTATCCGGGAGAACGAGATAGAATGGGTGATCGTCAGGTAGGAGGTGAAGTCTGGGAAGTCGAGGGGAAAAACAGGGTTGAGACACGGTGGGTGTTTCAGGAGGGGAGTCGGAGTCGGAGGGTACTCTGAATCTGCCTAGGCAAGAGATGATGGGTAGGGGGAGTGTCCTCTACGTAAAAGTAGGGACAAGGGGAAAAGCTAGTTCTTTTGTAACGCACAGCGTAGTAGTGACGTAGCATGCTGCGGTACAAAGACAAGAGCAAGAGTAGAGATGCAAGAGCGAGTGACGAGTAAGAGGATCTCTGAGGAGCGATGCCGAGCTTCGAGACAATGCGAAGCCTAAGCTGGTCTCACCTATCTAGGAATCACGCTAGACTTGGTGGTCGCTAGGAACTACACTGATATTGCGTAGAACTAGCTTAGGGAAATTACAGGAGGGCGAGAGAGCGCCCTTATATATGGTAGGCCCCTTCTAAATAGAGAAAGGATGCGCAGCATCCGCAGTAACTAGAATATGACTCGGTGTGCGGCATACGAGTCGTAGTGAGTCACGATGAGTCAAGATGAGTCATAAGTAAAAGGCTATGCTGCAGGCGGTGAAGTCTGAATAAGGCGACTGCGGCGGAATGGGAAGGAAGTCTAAATATGGTAAGGGTGGGGCGCCATGTGAGACAGAAAGGAAAAGAGATCGGGAAACGTATCTGGTATAATGGAGGACGACTCCATTACGAATACAACCACGTTCGGTGAAGGGAACGAGACTAGAAGTTGAGGAAATAAGAAAGTGTAGGAAAAAGAGTGTACCCCCTCGTAAACCATAACAGTACCCTCGCTCCTCTCTTTGTCCTCATTTGAGCCTAGTGACTTAGTATCGCAGCATGCTACGCTGTGCATTACACAAGAATTAGCTTCTCCCCTTGTCCCTACTTCCACATAGAGGACACTCCCCCCACCCATCATATCCCGCCCTGGCAGATTCAGAGTACCCTCCAATTCCGACTCTCCTCCTGAAGGACCCACTGTGTCTTCCCTCCATTCCTCCTCTTCCCTCCCAAGACTTCACCTTCTCCCCGACGAGCATCCCTTCCATCTCCCATTACCCGATAGGTACTCCTCTCTGGAGAATATCGCAGCGTATAGGGAATGACAGAACGCTCTCGCAGAAGTCAACAGGAGCCAAGGTTGGAACCCTGTTACAACTGGCCCGGGTAGGGTCGGATGTAGCCTTGGATGGTCACAAAGGGGTCGAGGGTTCTGAGTGAGCATACCCTCAATGGCGGTACGAAGTCCAATAGATCAAAGGAACACTAGTTGAGCGCTAGCGTGACGAAGATTCAAGGTTCAAGGGTTCAAGGATTCAAGAAGTCGATCGAGTGTCGACGATGAGTCAAGGCTTGGAAAACGCAGATACAAGATGTATTCCAAGGAGGTCTAAACTGGGAATACAAGAGTAATTTGACGAGATTTATATAGACAAAGAAGAGACTTAAGGGCAAGCATAGAACATTATGGAAAGCAACGGAATCAGATGGAAGGAATCGCTGACAAAGCAAGTGGAGATAAGGTCACATGGTTTAGGAGTGAGTCAGCGATGAAAGAAAAGAAATATAGTCCTGGACGAGGTTCGAACACGCAATAATAGCAGTACAAGGATCGAGAAAGGTAAAGAAAAGAGTAAATCGTAACATTACCCCTGTAGTAGATTTGAAACACCGTTGAAGAAAGAATCAGTCCCACATAGAAGAGTAAGAAGGACCAGGAGAACCAGTGATGTTGGTGTAACCTTCTTCAGTGATGGGATCATCAAGCATGGGGGAGGCGGAGTGACGATGAGGAGGAGGAACAGGACGAGGGTTGGAGGAGTGGGAGGAGCGGGTAGAACCACGAGATGACCTTCGGGAAGAAGTAGAAGAGTGGGAAGGGCAATGGGAGCGATAGGTAGAGAAGTCTGGACGAGGGTGGTTACCCCAAGCAGGGGTGTCAGAGATGCGTTCTGCAAGAGAGGATGCATGAGAACAAATGGGACCAGCGGAAATCCTATCTGCAAGAGCGGGATGTCTGGTAGCTAAGGGACAATTCGCCTGGGAGTGACCGGGTGCCCATTGGCGGCAGTTAATGATCAGGCATTGGTAGATGGGACAGTTACGACGGATATGCCCAAGGCAGTGACACTGGTGGCAAGAATTGTGGTAACGAGGGTCGCTAGGTGGGATGGGGATGTTGTGAAGGATTTCGGCAGGACGAAGTCCGACAGTAGAGCGGTCATGGTTTTGTTTGGCGCAGTCTAATGCAAGTATCTCCTCAGGTGAAAGAGCGGAGGAAGATGCGGAGGGAGTGGAGGATATAGGCTCGGGGGCGGTAGCGTATTCTGAGGGAGACGAGAGATAAGGTTCTCCAGCTAAAGGAATGGTCCTTGCAGAGTCGATCTGGGCGGCAGCGGTCTCACAGCAGTAACGATCGACGTCCTGGATGAACTCTCTGAACTCCATCTGAAACATCGCTTGGTGGAGATTCTGCAGGATCCCTTTCTGACAGGAGGCTACCCATCTATGGTCCATGATGTCGGTGCTGAGCGAAGTGAGGTCATTGGTTACAAGGGATAGTCTCACGGTCTGGTGGTACGGTCTGTATAAAGCAAGGAAAGCGGAGTCCATATCCATATGGGCTTCGAGGGGAATGGATAAATGAGAGTCCAGGAGGTAACGCTCGAGGGTGTAGATATACGTGGGGGTAGGAATGCTTCCTCGGTGTCCTCTAAGGTTGTTTGTGAAAAGGGGAAGGTCTACAGTGACAACAGCGGGAGGGGAAGGAGTAGTAGGTGGTTCTGGAGTGGAGGACGTGGGTTCTAAGACGAGTGGAGAAGTGGATGGAGAGGGGGACCAATGAAAGGCGATGGGTCCGGGGGAGGGTTTCTTAGGTTCAATGGTGACGACAGTAGGGGTTTCAGGAGCGGGGAGAGAAGAAGCAGTGTTTGAAGGGGAAAGGGAAGATTCAGAAGAGATGGAAAGAGTTACGGAGAACATTGTAGAAGAGGAGTAGCGGTAAGTTTGGTCTAAGGAGAGAAGACGGAGGGGTGAAGCTTTTTGTAGTTTGAGAGGGCGGACTTTGCATTGTTGAGGTTCCGCTCGGGAACCCACGAGTCTTCTTTGGCGGAGTATCCTTTCCATCGGATCAGGAACATGCGGCGAGAAGGAGGACCACGGTGGCATAGGATCTTTTCAATTTCGTATTCTTCTTCTCCTTGGATAAGGTCCGGTGGTGGCGGAGGGAAATTGGGACTGTGAATGGAGTTTTCTCGATAAGGGGAGAGAAGGGAAGCGTGGAAGACCAGGTGTATTTTCCAAGTCTTCGGTAAGCGGAGTTGATATGTCAGGGGAGATAAGACTTTCGTGATGGTAAAGGGGCCTTCTCTTTTGAAGTTGAATTTAGGGGTGGAAGAACGACATTTTAGATTTTGGGCTTCGAGCCAGACTTTGTCTCCTTTGGTGAATGGTACAAAACCTCAATTCCCTTGAGCTCGCATGACTTGTCGGGCTAGTTCGTGGGCAGTGAGGACTTCATTGCGAGCAGAGGAGAGGGAGGAGAGGTGGGTTTCGACGGTGGGAATGTGGGTATCGGGGATTACCGTGGGGAGAGCACGGGGTTCGTAGCCCATCATGAGATAGAACGGGGATTTGCCGGTGACGGAGTGAGGACAGTGATTGTGGGCAAATTCTGCGTGGGTAACAAAGTCAGACCATGAGGAAGGGTTATTTCCGCAGTAGATTCGGAGATAGGTTTCGACTTCTTGGTTGACCCGTTCCGTTTCACCATCAGTTTGAGGATGATAAGCAGTGGAGAGAGCTAGATCATAGTTGAGGAGTTTCCCAAGTTCTTTTGCGAAGGCGGAGGCGAATTGGGGACCACGATCAGAGATAATTTTGTCATAGAGGCCAAAGCGGCGGTATACTTTGTGGAAAAAGAGGGTGGCAACGCCGGCAGTGGTAATGGTTTTCTTCGTGGGACAAAGAATCACCCCCTTCATAAGGCCATGGTCCACCATGACCAAAAGGGAATCGAACCCGCTCGAAAGGGAAAGATCCATGATCAGGTCACAAGAGACCTGTTGGAAAGGCCGGGAGGCCAAGTGTTACGGTTTACGAGGGGGTACACTTTTTCTTTACGCTTTTCTCGTTCACTCGCCTTCTAGTCTCGCTCACTTCACCATACGCGGTTGTATTCGTAATGGAGTCGCCCTCCATTATACCAGATACGTTCCCGATCTCTTTCCCCTTCTGTCTCACACGGCGCCCTGCCTATATCCCTATTTAGACTTCCTTCCGTTTCCGCCGCAGTCGCCTTATTCAGACTTCACTGCCTGCGGCATAGCCTTTCTATTTATATCTCGTCATGACTCCTCATGACTCTTTATGACTCATACTGACTCTCTTGCTGCACATCGAGTCATACTTTAGTTGCTGTGGATGCTGCGCATCCTTTCCTTATTTAGAAGGGGCCTACCATATATAAGGGCGCTCTCTCGCCCTCCTGTATTTTCCCTAAGCTAGTTCTACGCAATATCAGTGTAGTTTCTAGTGACCACCGAGTCTAGCGAGATTCCTAGATAGGTGAGACCCGCTTAGGCTTCGCGTCGTCTCGAAGCTCGGCATCGTTCCTCGAGGATCCCTCTACTTGTCACTTGCTCTCGTCTCTCTACTCGTGAACCCCTCTTCGTATCGCAGCACGCTATGTCACTACTACACTGTGCATTACAAGACCTGGATGGGAAAGGGGGAACCGTGGAGGTAGTGTCGCCAGGCTTTTAGGGCACGAATGATGGCGAGGAGTTCCTGGTCGTAGATGTCGTAGTTTCGTTCAGCAGGGGAGAAGCAAGTGGAGAGATAGGAGCAGGGGTGCCAATCACCGTTGGTGTCGGTCTGGAGGAGTATAGCCCTGGAGGCATGTTTCGAAGCATCAGTGGCAATGGCGAAGGGGGCAGCGGGGTCAGGGAGGTTAAGGACAGGCTTTGAGAGGAAGAGGGCTTTGAGGGAGTTACATAAAGGCTGATTGGCAGGCTGGGGTCCAGGACCAACCAGCATTCTTCTTGGTAAGATCTATGAGGGGATGGGCGACGGAGGAGTAGTTGGGGATGAACCGTCGGTAGAAATTGGAAAAACCAAGGAAGGAGTGGACTTCCTTCACCTTGGTCGGGGTAGGCCATTTGGCGATACCGTCAAGCTTGACAGGATCCATGGCGAGTTGACCGGGTTTGACAATCATCCCGAGGTATTCCACTTCAGTGGCGGCGAAAGTGCATTTGTCAAGCTTAAGATGGAGGTCAAGTTCCTGCATGTGCTGGAGGGCTCGTTTTGTCTGTTCTTCATGGGTCTTAGGGTCTGGGGAAAAGATAAGGAGGTCGTCCATGTAGATGACAAGCCATTTTTCGGCGATCATGTCTCGGAAGGAATCATTCATGAATCGTTGGAAGGTAGCGGGAGAGTTGTTTAACCTGAAGAACATAACTAGGGGTTTGAAGAGTCCCTTGTGGGTGATGAAGGCAGCTTTCCATTGGTGTCTGTCCTTGATGCGAACATTGTTGTAGCCCCATCGAACATCAAACTTAGTAAAGAGCTTGGCTCCTTTGAGTTTGTTGATGAGATCGGAGATCAGGGGAAGGGGATAGGCGTCCTGGACGGTATGTTCGTTCAGGTAGCGGTAGTCCTGACAGGGACGGAGCTTTCCGTCTTTCTTATTGACGAAAGAGAACGAGGAGGCTTGTGGGGAGTTGGAGGGTCGGATTTTTCCAGTGTGAAGGTTTTCGTTGAGAAAGTCCTTGGTTGCCTTTTGCTCGTCTGGGGTAAGGGGGTAGATCTTCCCAATTTAGGTTTGAACGACTCGTCAAGGTTGATCTCATGATCATAGGGACGAGAGGGGGGAAGGTGGTCTGCGGTTTCTTTAGAGAAAACATCTGCATACTCTTGGTACTCAGGGGGTAGGGAAATGGAGGGTTTGGCTCGTTCAGCATCCATGGCCAGTTGAGTGGTGTTGGTGAGTCTAGCGACAATGGGGGATCCGAGGGGGGCGAAGCAAGAGCCGAAGCGGATGATTCGGTTGACAGAGTACCATTCTTTGGCTCAAGCGCAGAACGCAGATTTGGATTCGGTGCCTAGGTAGTCAAAGAGATGGGCATCATGAACTGCATGGACCGAGTGATGACGAGGGGTTCGAGGAGGAGGTTCAGAGAGGGTTTGGGAATGAGGTGGGGAGGTTCGCTTTTGGTAAAGCTCAGCCGATTCGTCAGAGAGTTCAGGGATAGAGATGGTTTGGCGAGCCCAATCGATGATGGGGTTGGTTTTTCTGAGCCAAGGGAGTCCTAGGATGAGGTTTTCATTTCCGCAGTGCATGACGTAAAGGGGGACTTTGTGAGTAATCCCTTCGAGGTCAAGGAATATGGTGGTGGAGTATTTGATACTGCCAGGTTTGTTCGTAGACTGGTCAACGTTTTTAATGACGATCGGTTCATCAAGTTTCTCAGTGGGGAGTCTATGTTTTCATACGAAGTCCCAGTCAATGCAGGATATTTCAGTGCCACTGTCAATAAGGGCGCGGGTTACAATGGCTTTTCGGGTACTCTGGGGGTCGATAAGCATAACTGGAATTTTTATTGCTTTTGACATGGTGGATACAAGTACAGAGGCACACGTAGCGGAGAGAGGGTCTTGCGTTGCAGGAGGCCCTCTTTTCAAAAATCCTGGGAGAAGTAAACCTTCCTAACGGTAGCTCCCGGGGTTTCTTCTTCGTTATCGTCGTCTTCTATCTCCATCAGAGCGGGAATAGCTTCTTCCTTGGTGACCGCTTGGACAGCCTTCTTCTTCGGCTCCTGGGAGGGGAAAGAGGGGCATTCGCTGCTGAGGTGGCCAGATTTGCGGCAGCGGAAGCAAAGTCCCTTCTTGATGCATCGTTGTTGTTCCTCAGGGGTAAGCTTTCCTACTTTGATGATGTCTATGTCCATGGCATTGGGGTCTCTGGCGGCATGAGAAGAGTTCGAGGGGGAGTAAGAGTGGAAAGGGTTGGTTGGTCCTCTGGAGCGAAGGCGACCAATCTCTTTGGCGCGATCAAACTATGATTGGAACTGAGCAGCCTTCTCATACCAGCTGGCGATGGTGGTAGGGGTGGTATCTATGGAATAGATTCGTTGCATCAGAGGTTCAGGGATCCCAACTGAGTAGAATCCGATCAGGACGTTGTTGTCAGTGATGCCAGAGAGCGTCATGTTGCTCTTGAACTCGGCAGTGTAAGTCGCAAGGGAGGGGAGGTACTCTCCTTTCCTCTTGGGGTTCGGGGACATTCACTTAGTAGCGAGCCAGGAGACCGCATTGGCAACGGTGTCTTTCTGTTCGAAAGTCTGCTTAAAAGTGGAGCAGAAATCTGTGAAGGATCCGAAGGAGATGGTGGAGGCTTGGATAGCGGTCTGACGGAAGGTGTTTGCCCAGGTGAGGGCAGAGCCTTTGGTCATGTGGGAGAGGGCGTAGGCGATTCTCTTGGCATCTGTGTTGTAGACGGTCTCATTGACCACAAGGTAGAACCGAACGGTATTGAGCCATTGGTTGGCGGTTTTGGGGGAACCGTCATAGGGTTCAGGGGCTCCAAGACGGAGTTCCATGGGTTTCGAAGTAGAAGACATCAGAGATGGTGGTCTGGTGGGGGGGGAGTCCAAAGATTCGTCTGGTTAGGGCGATCGGAGTGGGAGAGGGTGGAGTGGGGGCACGTGGAAGGGAGAGGGATGCAGATAGTTGATGGGAGAGGGCTAGGGTATCATCGTCTTCCTGAGCGGATGGAAGAGTAACGTCAAGGTCTAGGGAGTTGGTTTCTTCCTCTCCTTCAGTGGAGGAGGTGGAGGTCTCAGAGGGGGTGGGTTCTTCTGCAGGGAGTCCCCACAGTCATTGTAGGCCAGGGTAGGGGTTTCGAGGAGGTTGGTTGGCTATGGTGCGGTACTACTGTGGTGGTAGCCGCAATACGAGAGTTTAGACCTTTTGTTACGACTGGCCCGGGTAGGGTCGGACGTAGCCTTGGATGGTCACAAAGGGGTCGAGGGTTCTGAGTGAGCATACTCTCAATGGCAGTACGAAGTCCAATAGATCAAAGGAACACTAGTTGAGCACTAGCGTGACGAAGATTCAAGGTTCAAGGGTTCAAGGATTCAAGAAGTCGATCGAGTGTCGACGATGAGTCAAGGCTTGGAAAGCGCAGATACAAGATGTATTCCAAGGAGGTCTAAACTGGGAATACAAGAGTAATTTGACAAGATTTATATAGACAAAGAAGAGACCTAAGGGCAAGCATAGAACATTATGGAAAGCAACAGAATCAGATGGAAGGAATCACTGACAAAGCAAGTGGAGATAAGGTCACATGGTTTAGGAGTGAGTCAGCGATGAAAGAAAAGAAATATAGTCCTGGACGAGGTTCGAACACGCAATAATAGCAGTACAAGGATCGAGAAAGGTAAAGAAAAGAGTAAATTGTAACAAACCCCAACTACCTCCCCTCCATCTCTGAATTAACTGCCATCCCTCCCCGCCCTGCTACTCCAACCCCACCCAGATTGCTGATCCCTCCTGATGAGGAAGTCCCTGTAGTTTTCCACGATGTTGACCTGGAACTGACCAAGGCAACATCCCCTGACTTTGACCCGGCTCCAGAAGACAACAATATGGTTTCAGAAATAAAGGCCGGCCTTCCCGAGGACTTTTCCGGGGAGGCAGAGGATGCTAACAGATGGCTCCTCTCAATGGAAGCCTACTTCACTATCAACGACAAGCTCTTCACAGATACAACCAAATGCCTCACTTTTCTAAATAAGATTAGTAAGGGCCATGGAAAGACCTTCACTGAAGGATGGCTTATAAAACTGGGCAATGCCTAGATACTGAATGAAGAAAAGACCTTCACACAGATTAGACAGGCATTCAAGACCGCTTTCTCCCCCTACGACATAGCCGCTAAGGCCAGGATTGACCTCTCCAAACTTTGCCAAACTGCCGGAAAAGATTCCGATGGAACTTGGAGCGACGGGTTCACTAAGTACACTTCCCAGTTCCAACTTCTTGCTGAGAAGTCCAGAATCACTGACAGACATGCTCTTGTGGAGTGGTTTATCCACGGCCTTAATCCCAAGCTTGCAACCATGATCCTCTCTTGCGACAAGATCCCTGATGACTACAAGGATTGGATCAAGAAAGCCGGCCAGTTCTCCCAACAGCTACGGAGGATTGGAGATTTACGAAAGGGTGTTCCTCATATCCCAGTACCCTCTTCTCATTAGCATTGAGACCCATACCCGATGGACATAGATGCCATACACCTATCGCCGACTCAGCGCACTGAGTATATGTGGAGCAACAAGTGCTTTATCTATCACAAGGTTGGCTGTAGGTCCTCCAACCACACCAGATCTGGAACTGACCGGACCTCACGTCCCCACCCAACCACATCCTCTAGACACACCACATGTCCTACTTACAAAATCCCACAATGACGGGCACGAACCACCACCACAGAGGAGGATGATGAACTCTCAGCTTACCTAGAAGGAATGTGTAGCACTGAGAAAGGTGCCACAATTAAGATCCTCAAAACTGCTTTCGGGGAGGGCAGCTCGTCTGCGGATGAGGAAGGCTACCAAGCCATGGCTGAGGTAAGAACGGCCACTTACCGAGAGTGCCAAAAGGAAGTGACCAGGGCAGCATCACGAGCCAGGGCTGTACAGTCTGGACCATGGAATAATAGATTTTCTGCTATTGTGCCGGCGGACCTCTGGACAACCACCCCAGAGGAAGTCCTGGATCATTATCCGGGCACGTACCCCAATGATGTATCCATCTAATCAATGATAGATTGACCTGACTGACCGAACTGATTTACTGATAAGCTGATAAGCTAAGTCATTGAATGGACTGGCTGACTAACTAACTAACTAGCTGACAAATTGACAAACCTGACACACCTGACTGACTGACCAACTGACCAACTGATAGGGCATGGCATGGGTAAACCCCTGGGTATGGGCAACATCCCTGTACCCACCAAAAACCCATACCCATACCCATACCCACAGCAGGTATGGGTTAAAAAACCCGTGGGTTGGATATGAAACCCACCCAAGTAATTATTAAATAGGAGATACTATGTACTACATAGTATGGACTCATATTTACATGGAACCTAACTTGATTGCATCCCATCCATTATCAAGTACATGTTCTTTATCACCCAGGACATCTGGCAGAGCACTAATCTTCATGATATCTTCAGACTTGACAAGGTTCAGCTCACTCCATGTACCAAGACACAAGAGTGCCTGGGTGGACTGAGC
Organism: Boletus nobilissimus; assembly: GCA_038088815.1. Taxonomy (NCBI): domain Eukaryota; kingdom Fungi; phylum Basidiomycota; class Agaricomycetes; order Boletales; family Boletaceae; genus Boletus; species Boletus nobilissimus. Next base: position 6,125 of record JBBPJO010000278.1, on the reverse strand, counting down.
TGAAAGTCCAGAGTGTACATGTGAGAGGAGGAGGTGGCCACAGCTGAAGAGGCACTCAACATCAATTGATGTCACTATCCATTATCATTAGTATTGAAATAAATAATATTTCATACAATGTACCAGGAATTGTCAAATAGTCTAGTGCCATCTGGGAAAGGTAAGGGTATATGTCACAGTGCTTGTACCACCAAGAAATTGGGTCAGCGACATATTCGACATCAGATGTGAGGTACCGGTCAAGCTCACAGTCTAGGGTGGCTGGCTTGGGTGATGTGAGTGCTGGCAAATTATCAAAAATGTTGGTTGAGCTTGCAGTCTTTGTGCTCTGATTACTGGGATTGGATTGCATCTCCAAGTCTGCATTCTCTGCATCATCACTGCCATTCTCATTGGGGGCATAGGACCACATATATTTGTCCCACACCAAGATTTCTGCGGTCTTGATCCATTTGTCCTCCCAGTGTGCCATTTTGAAGTAGGATAACTTGTGTCACGAATGTAGCACTAGTTTGTTGTTAGGGTGGTTTGGTTTGAGAGAAATCAACATCTGATACTCCATATTCTTTTAGCATGTTCACAAATACTGTAGCAAGTTCAAGGCCAGTGTGCAATGTTGCCACTTCAACAACATCCAACGGCATACTCAATGGTACTCCCTTGTACTCCAGGTGGACACAAAATGCAACAAATGCCTGGTGATTAGGTGATGTCCATGCATCAGTCATAAAGCTAACTTTGCCGCTATAGTCCTGGTAGCACATTGATGTATTCAAACCTACTTCCCAGAGCTGACTAATGGACATACCTGTGACAAGTTCATGCATATACAAGCTTGATGTCTCGCAAGACAGTTGACAGTGATGGTATGTAATGTTCCAGACATCCTGTCTTCATCAATGATTGAAACCCTCAATCTGACACTATCTTCAAAGGGCATAGACTCTCAGCCACCCAGCATACAATCTCAGCGCTGCAAGTTGACATATCAATAAGCACATATGTATTAGTAAGGGTCCATACTGTGTTTCAGTGCAGGTATGTTAATGGTGAGAATATGATTTTTGTTATGATGAGAATAGATTACATAATCACACATGCTCATCATACATTTGACTTGATTTACTTCCCGCACATATTAGAAAGTTATTACTGTAATCATCAACTCCCATCAAAGCAAAAGATAAATTAGATAGATTTATCCAACTCTACTGAGCATGGCACAAAGAGCAATATGAATTCTGAAGCTACAAGAAAAATCTCCACTAACCCATTACATTCACTCATATTCCTCATATTTCCCCTTGTTTTCTAACCCTCACCTATAGTTGTGACTTAGAATTCTAGAATCCACAGCATACTCCAGACTTATGTAGCATGTGTGACCAAAGTTATCACATGTCATTATTGAGATATGCTTTTATCATTATGACTGATGATTATGTAATGACTATGATAATAATTTCAGCCTGGTCCGGGGAGTAGGCCACTAAGACAGACATTGTTCAAGCCCCATGTGCGGATATCGCGATCACGTGACTGATATCCCCCATGCATGATCTTGATAATCTGAGTTGTCTCTAGTAGTTCCAGTAATCTCTCTGTTGGTCAAAGGCAGATTTTGACCCTCGCCCGAGCCATGGTTCACAAGAGCAAACTACTTATCCTTGATGAGGGTGAGTTCATCTTGTCGCTGTCTGTGAACACTGGAATGGTGACCAGTGATGCAACTTGGACCCGTGTTGAGAGGCTACCCTCCCCTGAGCCTGAACACAGCTTTCCAGGAGCAGTACTGTGCGGTCTCGACCCTTTTATAATGACTCTACAGGTGCAACTCTGAAGTGCATCCCCATCATGCTGCTACATGGCGGAGAGAAGGATGCCTCATCAGTCGGACACGCTAGGGCTGGTGTCTTTTGGGACTACACGTACCATTTGTTCCTGGACACTCCACCATAGTCCCGGGACCAAGGCATGTCTATCAATGACTCCACTTCGCAAAACACCTCGATTCAACACTCTATGTATCAAGTACGAACATCGCTACTTACTAGCAGACCACTTTCGATTCATTATCTCTAGCCATCAACATTAGCCTTACAAAGGATTCCCATCAAACAACCGGGTCCACCGAGCTGAGAAAGAACAACGAGTCACTGAGGGATGTTCCAAACCCTATGCATGTAGATGGCGTACAACGGACAGAATTCCGTTTACCTTTGTAAATCGTTTCATCTCCACGTAAATGTACACGTCTGACCACTCTTCAGCGCCGTCGAGCCCAAGGACTGCATTTTTGTGTTGATCAAGCGTAGTTGGCCATCAGTCCCACGGAAGCAAGTAGTAGACATCTCCGTTGACATCAACCTATGTGACTTCGAACGTATGCGTAAGGAGCAAGGCATAAGGCATGGGATATTTTCCACATGGCGCTGTGGGTTTCTCACCGTTATCAACAGCGTATCAGAAAAAAGCAAGGACTCATTGTCGAAGTCTTGGTCACTGGCCACCGGTCCGAGGTATGTGAGATACCAAGTGTTTATACTCGTCCTATATGTGTTTGACCAGCCGGAGTGGCTTGCAACTACAAATTTGATCACCCAGTTCTGTGAACAGTAAGTTGCACCTCTCGTGTGCTTTGCTTGTATGCTACGGCAGGCTTCTAGGTTTCGACTTCTGATCATCGGGAGTGTAACTACTATGAATCTTCTTGGGTGGTGGATGTAAGCTCACTTTGTCCTAGTCGGGCGTTGGTAAATCTTCTTTACCTGAAAAAGTGTTTGGCGTTGAGGGCATCGCGAGTAATTGGACTGTCATATGCCCTTCACTCACCCTTCCCTTCAAGCATACCTCCGGGACCCAACACGGTGTTGCCGAAATTGGTCAGAAGTTTATCCCTCCGACGAACGCGCAATTCGTGGTTCATGATAGCCTCAGATTTGAGTCTGGTGATGAGGGAAATATGGAGATAGTGAAGGATTTTGTCGCTCGAAGAAAGGCCATGCCTCATCTAAAGGATCAGCCTCATGCAACCTGGTAACAGCGTTTACCATAAATCAATTAACCTGACGAAGATCTAGGCTCTGCCTTGAGACACCTTACGTCGGTGGTTGTCTGCTTGATGGAGGAGTGGAGAGGTTCTTAGTTTGTAGGCAAGAAATCTTGGGTCAAAGTGCATTCTTTTTCAGTGCTGTAATCAGATAATTTCTAAATGCCCCGTAGTTCCTCTTGTCGTAGTACTTGCCAAGGTGGATCAGCTTGATATCCAGCTGAAGCTCGACCCGCCTGTAAACGAGGGTGTTGAGCAGTACAAATCAAGGTACCTGGATAAAGATTGCATTGGACCTCTCCAAGAAGCAGCGGGACACGATGTTGCGTACGTCACCATTTCCGGTATGTTAGATTGATGCATGATTTTCATGGGGGTTTAGTTCAAGACAGTTACTCCGAATCTCCAAGTGCTAAGCTCGCCAAGGCCACTGACGAGAATATGGTCAAACATCACGTCAACGAAGCACCATGACTCATCGCATCCATCACCCCAAGGTGTCTGCATCAAGCAGAAAATCGAGTCATCAATACCGTGTGTGCATTTTTGTACCTGTCTACTCCCACTCCTCTTAGCGTGTCATCACCTAGTGTTGAGAAGAAAAGTATGGCCACACTAAAGAGAACGTTCGGGTTTCTAATGGCCCTTTCCAGAATACTGGACAGTACTCTTGAAGAGCACCGTCTTTCATGGTCCCACATTGGAGCAAATGCAATACTTGCGAGTCATCCACATTGAAGGACGTCATCACCGTCTGGAACTTCAATGACCCACACCAGGTATGCTTCGCATCGCCTGCTAGAGCTGACTGTGTCTCAATGTTTGTGTTGTAGCTGCTGGTGGGTGACAACATTATTGTGGCCTTACTTCGTCCCGACGAACCTGTAGACACCTCTAAATCACCACCAAACGTGTAAGTAGTCTATCCAAGCAATCTTGTTCTGGAATAGTCTGACGAGATTGCCTTTCAGGACTTCGTTCGCTTCGTTCGCCAGTTCACTCGGTTTGGCCTTGGAAGTGCTGAAATGTCTCTCGGGATCGGGGGAAGTCACCTCGTCCCTCACAGGCGCCGCTGCAGACATTGTGATTTCCACCGCATGGACCGTGCGCAAAATGTATCGGGAGGTGTGAGTCGACGCTTATGGCTGCCTTGAACGGATGGATTTCGGTCACCGGTACTGAAGTACCGACCTCCGGGTGACAGCGGAAGGCTTCTGCTATCCCGCCCAGGTCTGGGATAGTACCGTTCGCGATACAGTCTACTACCATGTCGAACTCCCTGTTATTATTGAATCAAGATGCGACACGGGAAACCAAGGAGATACTCCAAGTATACACCATTGCCAACGATCAAAGTGATGCCGATAATCTGGCTGTCTATCCAAACTATCCAATGTTCGATACGATGGAGCAAGCCGCCATGTTTCGCGGGTTGCTTGTCAGACAATTGACAACGGAAGATACCGCTTACGGGAAAAACTGACATCAAAGGTCACCATACCTCAGGTGTGTACCGGGACTGGTGGATTTGGGCTTCGTTTTGGCTGGCTGTGAGCAGCGATCTAGGCGCATAATCACACCATGACTTTTGCTCGTGTCACGCCACTCTTCTTAAACGATGGAAGGCTATTAGAAGACTTTCGACCAATTTGTGAGGTCAAAGTGGGGTAGCGAACAGAAAATCAAATAAATAATAACAGTACACTACATGCAGGACATCTTAGACCACTAGGAAACTGCATTGTGCAGTTTTGATGTGCAACGGGTAAAGACATACAGTCATGTCCCCCCGGAGTACACTCAGAATCGTTTCCCCACGCGCACAGCAGAGATGGTCGCCAGGTATGTTTCAGAAGTTGGATCACCGACGTCGCGAGTATCATAGAAATCAGAGTGCAGTTTGGTGAGAGTGTCTCTGGAGACGCTGCGACCAATCTCCTCCTCGACAGGCTCCTCGATTGTCTGCTGAGCAGACAGCATCATCTTTGCTGCACTCAGCTTCTTCTGTAAGGCTTCATGCCACATCCTAACCTTTCTTTGTCTGTTGGACATAGGAGGAGACGAAGAACGTGACTGTGCGCGATCAGAATCTAGTTGAAGAATGAATACAAGACTAGATACCTTCCCCCATTGGGGAGTGTGACCACTCCTGAAACTTGAGCGTGAACCCAACAAACGAATGACCTCTTTTCTGACAGACTCGCTTGGAGGATGCCCACGTTGATCTCCGGTGTGGAGAACGACAACGACATGCTTGATTATGGACGACCGACTTTCCATGGTTGTGTAGGGTTCGAGCAAGGGGAAACGAGTCAAAAGCAGCATTCTTTATATATATATAATTACAATCGGAGGAGCGGAGTTTGCATAGATACCGGCCGCCCCGCCCTCTTCTTCGTTGGCCTGGATGTGGCTTTCTGCAGTCTCGTCTCGGGATAAAAACGTGCGACGTTGCACCAGCTGGATTAGGTAAATAACCACCAACGAGATACTTACCCAAGCGAAGGGCGACTCTGTAAGAAGTGACTTCAGTCACCTGGCAGACCGTAACTATCCCGGTATGTGTAATGTAACTGGGTAGGACGCGTTATTCGTTCGAATCCGAGTCACCGGGTGCTACCGACCGGCAGGCTTCCTTACATACTACCGCGTTATTCGTTCGCTCGACGCCAACAGGCACGCATCCCAAGTCACCGGGTGCTACCGACCGGCAAGCTTCCTTACTACCGCGTTATTCGTTCGCTCGACGCCAACAGGCATGCATCCCAAGTCACCGGGTGCTACCAGCCAGCAAGCTTCCTTACATACTACCGCGTTATTCGTTCGCTCGACGCCAACAGGCACGCATCCGAGTCACTGAGTGTTACCGACCGGCAAGCTTCCTTACTACCGCGTTATTCGTTCGCTCGACGCCAACAGGCATGCATCCCAAGTCACCGGGTGCTACCGGCCAGCAAGCTTCCTTACATACTACCGCGTTATTCGTTCGCTCGACGCCAACAGGCACGCATCCGAGTCACTGAGTGTTACCGACCGGCAAGCTTCCTTACTACCGCGTTATTCGTTCGCTCGACGC
>JBBPJO010000277.1:0-16968 GCA_038088815.1 Boletus nobilissimus | reverse complement strand
TCATACCATCGGTATAAATACATCATTACTTTCTTTGATGACTATACCTCTATGGCGTGGGTCACGACATTGTGCACTAAAGATGCTGCACTAATGGCTACCCGACACTTTCTGAAAATGGTGTCCATGCAATGCGAGGCGAAAGTCTTAGGATGGATGTCCGATGCTGGGGGAGAGTACAAGTCCAGAGCATTTGATGACATGCTCAAAGGGGAGGGAATATGCATTTTTCAGAGTGTCCCTCACACTCCACAACAAAACGGTCAAGCAGAACGATTCATGCATACTGTTATGGACAAATCCGAAGCTATGTGGCATGATGCCTGCATTCCGGATAGTTGGTGGGAATTTAGTATGCTACATGCAACCCACATCTACAACAGGACACCGCTGCATCACCACAATTGGCACACTCCTTATGAGTTGCTACATAAGCAGCAGCCAGACATACCCCATCTTCACATATTTGGAAGTGCTGTATATGTGCATATCCCAGAAGATGTGCGGGCTAATAAAATGGCCCCTAAGTCTGAACTAATAGTGTACCTGGGTGCGATGCCAGGAAATGAATCCAATTTCCTATTCATGCGTTCCCCCAACAACATCCTATTTACTTCAGGACACACTATTTTTGATGAATCAAGATTCCCCCACTGTGCGTCACACTGCATGCGATCTGCTGCACCACCTGTGCCTACTGTCGCTGGTGAGTGTGAGCCTGTACAGGCAATACCTCTGCCCCCTGCAGACGATGACTATCGACCCAGTCAACCTGCTCTGCAAGTTCCTACTCCTCCTCCCGTCCCTCCTCACACACCCTTGCCTTGCCCGGCTCCGCCCCCTCCTAGTGCATCTAAGAAAGGTAAAAGGGGAGCACTGCCAGCGATCCCTCCTGCCCCAGTGCCCCCCCAACATGAGCACCGTGTGCCTGTAAGGCCCAGCAACATTTATGGGGATGATAAGCATCCTGTAGAGCAAGTGAAGGAGATTGAGCGCAAATCACGCCGGCAAGACACAGTTAGGGAACCTGGTCCATCTCGACAGAGACAACCAGAGCCTGAGTCACCTCAAATGCCAGGCAATGTTCCTGAACATAGTGCTCCACCCACTCCCGCCAAAGCTCCTGAATCTGACAGTGAAGCTGATGTTGAACAACTATGTTGTGAAGGGGGAGCTGGATTGGCCACATTTTTGATGTCTAAGGCAATACCCCAAGCGCTGGTTTCTGCAGAAACTAAGCTGCTATGTGAATGGACATACAGAGACATTCAGACACTACCTGCTGCAGCATGAGAGGAATGGAAAGCTGCTTGTCAACGCAAGCTAGACATACTTTGTGAGCATAAAGTCTTTGAACTGGTTGACCCCCCGAAAGGGCATAAGGTTATAGCAAACCAATGGGTCTTCGATCAGAAACCTGATGGTTGTAAACGTGCATGATTGGTTGCAAAAGGTTTCTCTCAAACAGAGGGAATCAACTTCGACCAAATCTTCTCCCCAGTTGTAAGGTTTGAGACTGTGCGGCTCATGCTTGCACTCACTGCCTTAGAAAACTGGCATATCGAAGCACTCGATGTAAGAAGCGCTTACCTTTATGGAAAGCTAAACGAGGAGATCTACATGAAACAACCTGAAGGTTTCACAGTCCCAGGGCAAGAGCACAAAGTGCTCTGACTATATCGTGCCCTGTACAGCCTTAAACAAGCCAGACTAGCCTAGTGGGAAACTCTCAATGAGTCCATGAAAGAACTCGGCTTTGAACATCTGAAGTCTGATGCTGGTATCTTTTTATACCGGAAGAAAGGCACCAGAGTAGTGGTTGCCATAGTCTATGTTGACGATGCCATATTCTGTGGTCCTGACAAAGCCATAGTAGCTGAGGTTAAAGCTGCTTTTATGTGCAAATGGGAGTGCAGAGACTTAGGTCCTGCAAAGGAATTCCTACACATGAGGATCTGCTGAAGTGGCAGCAAGATCATGATTGATCAGTGCACCTACCTCAAAAAGGTCCTTGAACAATTTGGAATGCAAAACGCAAGAATTGCTCCTACTCCCCTACCTCAGGGTTACTACCCCCTTGACTACAATGGTCCAGTTGACCCAGAACTGCAATCTCGCTTCCAACAAGTGATTGGATCCTGATTGTATATTACATTGGGAACCAGACCAGACATAGCTTACACTGTGACCACCCTATCTCGGCATGCTGCCAAACCCTCATCAAAGCACCTCAACAAGGCACTCTACATACATATGCCAGTATCTTCTAGGTACCCGCCACTATTCCCTTGTCTTCGATGGAGCCTCTCAGGCTGGCATGATTGCATACACTGACTTTGATTGGGCATCCGATACTAACACCCGTCGCTCTCAGACTGGCTGGTTTATAAAACTAGCTAATTGCATCTTCAGCTGGCAATCATCCCAACAACAGTGCATTGCCTATTCTTCTACAGAAGCTAAATATGTTGCACTCTCTGATTGTAGCAAATAGGTGGTTTGGTTGCGTTCCTTAATGGAAGAACTAGGATACAAGTTATGCCCAATACCCATTTGTGGCAATAACCAAGGATCTATATTCATGGGATCAAACCCTGTTACTGAAAAACGTAACAAACACATGGACATCAAATAGCACAGTGTTAGGGAATTCATCCATAAAGGACTAGTTGAACTATTCTTTGTCGAAGGGGCTTACAATCCTGCCAACATGTTCACTAAGAACCTTGGACACATCAGACTTGATCAGTTCAGATTGCAATGTGGGCTAGTCTTCTACAACAAACCCATAGCACCTTGATTGAGTGCTCTCTTCGCTTATGCGCCTTATACTGGCAGCTAAGTGAGGGGGAGTGTTGATCGAGCACCATGTAGTAGCTCTCAATGCTACTTATATTACTTACTAGTAGTAGTGTAGTTTACCTTATATGGAAATAGTCACACACTCCATGTAGTATATAAGTTAGAACTCAGTTGTCTGAGTTTGAATAACATCTTGTGTTCTTACCACAACCATCGCTTGCAGCAACACCCTCTAACTCTTGGTGAGTGTCAGGTATTCCTCTACCATATACCTGTTGCTTCAACAAAACCTTCTGATCATAGGATCTCTGTATGTTTGCATCGTCATCATTATAGTATATCACTGTTGCTGCATTCCTTTGTTGATCAAGACTCATCGTAATGGTCACTGGATATTTGTTGCTGTATGAGAATTTTACAACATTCTACAATGACAACAACAACGATACAAAGTCTGAGCCACTACACAATATAACCTGATGATCAAAAATAGCCTTCAGCCTTATCCGGTGTAATGTCCTGACAAGCGCGAGTGATTGTTGTCATTGAGAAGTTGTCAGTGTGGCGCCAAAAGTGTGACTTGATGGCTGAGAATGCTTGCTCAATCAGATTGTAGTCGGGCGAGTACGGAGGGAGGAAAATGAGTTTGCAAACTAGTTGAGAGTTAGTACAAGAATAATGATATAGCGACAACGGACGATGCATGTCTTCAATGAGGATGTGGACCTCCTCACTCTTGTGAATGCAACAGTTGTCCATGACAATAACACTGTGGGGACCAGGATACGGGTTCGTGAGAGGCATCTGTGAATGATGAGCCAATATACTGCATGTAGGGCGCAAGTGATGTACCATGTGTTCCTCCAAAAACCTCACAAACTGCTGACTATCAACTGGTCCTTCAATGATGTCATATGTGATGATACCATCAAGAGAGATGGCAGGAATGATGGAGAACCTGGTTCCACGAACAAAGCACCTTCTGGTATGGCAACAGACACCTCTCATTGACCACCTATGTTGACGGGTAGATGTGTGCTTGTCTTTGGCAGCTTCGTCAATAAAAACAAGCATATTTGGATCTGGCACATCCACAGCAATGCGGTTCATGTAGGTCGCACGGATCTCCTCATTCTGCTCTGTAGCTGAGGTGGAAACGATCTTCCAGGTGATGCCAAGATGGTGGAGTGCTTGAAGGAGGGTTGAAAGGGTAGTGAATTTTTGACATGCAGCCCAAAGTTCCTGTTGAAGCTCATCAAGGTAGATGGTGCTTTGGTGTTGAACAACGGCAGAGATGATAGTGATATCCATTGCATTGAGGAGTCAAGGGCACCCAGGCAAGTGAGAATATCTGGACGGGTTGGTGACTGTGCCATATTTTGAGTATAGAGAAAGTGTTCTGTAAATGAGGGACTTCTGAATGCCTAGTAAGCGGCAGATATCCTTGATGCTGTGGTTTTCATTGTACAATAATGGGATTTTGGCTTTGATGCTGGGAGACACAAGACAGTAGGGCATGGGATGACGACGTGGATGCAAAGCAAACCTGGCTTATTCAGCTTCATTGGCCACCCACTCAGCCACACTTGGGGTCCTTTGCGGCAGTCTCCGAGGCGCGACTTTCTAAATTTCATTTTCCCTAGACTTTTGCAAACCACTGTAATGAACATCACCAACAAACAAGGTGAGTTCTAGAACAGTTACAAGAAAACCATCTTGGCCTCAAACTGGAAAAATGTACTTTCGACACATCCAAGGTTGAATTCCTTGGGATGGTTGTTGAAGAGGGTATCATCACAATGGACCCTACCAATGTTTTGGCAATCTCTTCCTGGGAACCACCAACATCGGTTCACACAGTCCACTCATTTATAGGGTTCTTTAACTTTTACCACAAGTTTATTCCAAACTTCTCAGAAATTGCTAGACCGGTCCTGGATTTGACAAAGAAAGGGCAGCCGTGGTCCTGGATGCACGAGCAACAGAAGGCTTTTGACCTCCTCCGAAAGGCCTTCACTTCTAAACCTGTACTAGTAATGCCAGATACCTCCAAGCCATTTTTTGTTATGACTGACGCATCTCTAATGGCCTCTGTAGGAGTTTTGATGCAGAAGGACGCCAATGGCGACTTACATCCTTGCTGCTACATCTCTAGCATGTTCTCCCTGGCGGAACGCAACTATGACATATACAACCAAGAACTCCTAGCAGTTATACATGTGCTAGAAGAATGGTGACATTATCTGACTGGAACCGACCAGCCCATAACTGTACTCACAGACCACAAGAATCTGTGCTACTTCAAGGACCCCAGAAAGCTCTCTAGGCAGCAAGCTAGATGGCTATTGACGCTACAGGACTATGACCTCCTGTTCCAACATGTGCCCAGGAATAACATGGCCCCGGTGGATGCTCTCTCTAGGAAAGATGCATTGGACACATGCTGGCCAATAACACCAAAGTCACGCTACTCCCAGGCAAGCTATTTTTAAAATGTATCAACACCAACCTCCAGACTGCTATCGAGCAGTCAACCACCCACGATGACTTTGTCATCAATCAGCTGTGCCAACTTCACGAGGGTACCTCAGGAATCCCTTGCTCTTCTATTTATGATTGGCGATATGATGATGGCATACTCTACTTCAAAGACAGAGCTTACATCCCCAAGGCTCACCAGAACAACCTCCTCCATGTCATCCATGACTCGCCCATGGGTGGTCATGGTGGTTACTACTGGACCGTTAATCAGGTACAATGTGACTATTGGTGGCCTGGGCTCACTTCCTTTGTGCATTGCTTCGTCCAAGGCTGCGCGACTTGCCAGGCCAACAAAGTCAACACCCATCCCACCATGCTGCCTCTCACCCTGCTCCTGGTCGCTTCCTCCTGTCCCTTCCAGTGTTTGTCAATCAATCTCATCATGGACTTGCCACCGTCCCATGGTTTTGATTCGGTTATGGTTGTGGTTGACCATGCCCTTACTAAGAGGGTAATTTTCACCCCAACTCACAAGAGTGCGGATGCCGAGGGCATAGCACAGCTCTTCTTCAAGAAGGTCTTTCCCTGCTTTGGACTCCATGATAAAATTATCTCGGACCGTGGTCTGCAGTTTGCCTCAGCCTTTGCTGTAGAACTAGCAAGGCTCCTCAAGTATGATCTGCTCCTCTCTTATGCCTACCACCCACTGACTGTCAATTCCGTCCCCTATCCCATCATCTCTGGTCATCTCCTTGATCACAGGTCTATCTCCGATGAACTCCATCCGGAGACCCTCTCCGGAAACCCTTGGACTTGTACACCCCTTTAGATCCCCATATGCTCTCTACCCTAGTCCCCTTTAGCGATAGCCTACAATCTACATTATAGTTTGTACTGCCCTTCCGGCCTTCGCATTTCCCCATCATCTGTTCCTATGTACATTGCCCTTCTGGCCTTCGCATTGCTCCATCCTCTGTTCCTATGTACATTGCCCTTCCGCATTCACTCTGGACCCAGACTTCCTCTGGGCTCCAGTATATAACTCTGTACTCCTCTGTCATACCTTCAGTACGAAAATTATATATGTTCGTGTATAATGTCACAACATTAGAAACAGTCCTCCTTTTCCTGTCCTCATCTCTTCCATCTCTTCCTTTTACCTTGGACCTCCAACCCTCCGAAATATGAGGACCCATGGGCTTGGCAAGGGCACGACACATAAGTCCTGTGCCGCTGTCCTCACCCCCTCTGTTCCCTTGGTTCTCCAATAACTCCAGCATTCTCATTAGCTAGAGACTACCCCCCTCACCTCCGAGATTCACTCCATGATCTCCAAGACCACCTCCTCCACTTCCACCCAGAGTTCCACCCCTTCATCTCCGGACCTTTGTCCGCAGACCCTCCGCCTCCGGAACTCCGGACTTCCACAAGAGACAAGACCAGGAGGAATCAGGACTCTGACACAGACCGATGGAGAGACAGAACACGTCAATCAGGAATTGGAAACTTACCTTTGGATCTTTTGCCAAGGAGATGCCACCTGATGGTCGGACTTATTACTGATGGCAGAATTCTGTCACAACTCTTCCATCCATTCCGTAACGGGAAAGACCCCATTTAGCTTGATGTTTGGGTACGAGCCGAGGGCTTACCCATCAATAGGAACCACCACCTTCCTCCCCGCCTTAGAAAAACGCCTTGGAGACCTCAAGGAGGCTCACAAGGAAGCCACTGCCGCCCATGAAAAGGCACAACAATACATGCATGAATGAGTCATGTCCAAATTCAAACCATGGAAGGTGGGAGATAAGGTATGTGTTGAAGCAACAGGTATATGGTAGAGGAATACCTGACACTCACCAAGGGTTAGAAGTGTTGCTGCAAGTGATGGTTGTGGTAAGAACACAAGATGCTACTCGAACTCAGACAACTGAGTTCTAACTTATATACTACCGGTGAGTGTGTGACTATTTCCTTATAGGGTAAACTACACTACTACTAGTAAGTAATATAAGTAGTGTTGAGAGCTACTACGTGGTGCTCAATCAACAGTATGGCTCGAAGGCCATAATCTGAGACTCTGTTACCCCTCTCAAAAACTACCCCCTCAACGTGAGGGACCATTTGAAATTTCACAGGTCATTTCACCTGTTTCGTACAAACTCCAACTACCCAAGATGTGGAAAATCCATAATGCCTTCCATGCATCACTTTTGACTCCCTATTGGGAAACTGCTGAACATGGACCAAACTTTGTTCCGCTTCTGCCAGACGTAATAGATGGGGAAGAGGAATTCGAAATTGAACAGAGTGGCCAGCATAGCAGCCACAGAGACTTGTTGATACTGGATTTGCAGGCGGAGCACCTCAATCTGACAGTCTTGAACACGCTCCTCACGCTCCTTGAGCTGGATGTCAAGCTTCCTGAGCTCTTGCTCTTGCATGAAGTCAACTTCAGCACTTGCTTGTTTGGCTATGCACTCCTTGCGTTGGTTATCAAGTTCTTGCTTGTGTATTGCAGAGTTGTACCATAATGCAGCATGTTACACTTGACCTAGGTAAGGATGAGTGTAGCCTTGAAAGATCCAAAAGAGAGTTCAAGAGTGAAGTGTGCACTTAATGGTAGCACAAAGTCCAAGGAAGATGTTCCATGAGGGAACACAAGGGTTCAAGGTTCAAGGGTTCAAAGTGACTGGAGGTAAGCCAGAAAGAGCTTGAGACAAGTAGAGTAGATTCAAGGAGATCTAAGCTAGGGTACAATGGAGTAGGTATCAGGGTATTTATACCCAAGTTACAAGTTTAGGGCAGGCATAGTAAGGGCAGGCATAGAGCATCAAGGAATGGAATGGAACATGGTGGAACTTAGTCGCTGACGAAGCAAGTGAGATTGGAGATAGGAGTGAACTGGATGAGTCAGCAAAGAAAAAAAAAAAATATTGTCCCAAGACAAGAGTCGAACATTGGAATATCAAGTAAGAAGGAAAAGGAAAAGACAAGTCGTAACACAGTGCATGAACTTGAAGTGTTCCCCTTGTTACCACTGAGGAGTGCCTTACTCTGGCATTCTAACTCCTCGAATTGAGGTATCAAGGTATTCCTGGTGGATGGTGAAGGCACCAGCTTGGTGGAAGACATGCCAGTCTTGGAACTTGATGCAGGTGAATTTGCAGTGCTGGGTGGGTGTGAGTATGGACTGTGCCCATCTTATATAGATGTCTTCCCCTTGTCCCTGAGTGCAAATGATGGAAGTTCAGACAAGTTGGAAGCTTCCTGTGACTCAGAACCACATTGAAGTCCTGACAAAATAGTTAGTGTGAGATAGATGTAAACAAAGGGGAACATACAGCCACTGCCTCTCCCATGGACTGATTGTCATCACCAGCAACCCCAGGCATCTTGACATCCTCTTCATGCTCATCAACACCCACAGCGGCCATAGGCACTCCAATCTCTTTATCAGCACTGTCCCCTTGCATTTCATCATCCTCATGTTCAGTGGCTGGTGCTTTGACACCAGTGACCTGCACAAAATCAATATTGTGCTGAGTTCTGATATGAAAACCATAATTTCAGACCAACCCATGGCTGGCACAGGTAGCCCCTTGTGTAAGCTACCTGTCTATCAAGTTTCACCTTGTTAGCTTTATTCCTTCCAGAGATATTCCTAAATCTCTGATGATATCCAGTCTATTACTCTTTACTACCCTAGTATTGTAGATAACCATTAGCTTCCTAAAATGGGAAAGCCCCTGAGTATTGCACAGAGATGAAGTCACCTGATTCCAGCACAGCATGGGATTTAGTGTGGCTCTATTTACAAAATTATAGAGTTTGAGTGTTGTCATGGCAACACATTGCAAAATCACTGGCCTTTGTGCACAGCCATGCCCCTATCATTAGTAATCATTCTCTTGGCCAACCAATCAGATCACTTGTGCTTGGTAAGCTGTAGGGAGAGTGCACAGCCCAGAAGTGAATATATAGAGTAACATAGCCTCATGTAATTATATATAAAAGGAGTGGATTTGGTCACCAAGAAGCAGCTCTTTTGAGTTCTATAGACAGCTCATCTCAGTAGCAATCTAGCTAAAGTAGTTAGATAGCTAGTCTAGTCTAAGATAAGACTTAGCTAGTCCCCTTTGGTAGCCTGTACTAAGCAGAAAACAGCACCAATCAGATTACCTCATCTTGTTCCCAAGTGGGCAAACACTGCCAATTGTAACCTAAGTAAATCTAGCCTAGGAATACTTGGGACACTTGCATTAGGAATCACCTGCTAAACCTTGTGACCCAGATACACTCCAGTTGCCCAATAGAAAGGTTTATCCAATAACCAATCCCTATTCCAGCAGTAATACTTGGAGCACAGTGAGGCTTACAAGTTATTGCATTTCTTTGTATCTAGTACATCTAGTTACTTTTCTCTAGTTTCTACTAGACTCATAGCAGTAGAGGAAGACAAGTAGTATATCTACATAGCTAGGAATAAGCCAACCCATTTCCCTTAGACAATAGTCAGGAAAGGAAGAACGACTGGGGAGCCAATTGACTAAGTACTCTCACTCACTCAGTAGACTAGTTCTATATTCCTTTTCTTCCGTTTGATCTGGTAGTTAGCATTGTCCTATCACCAGCTTATAGTCAGATTGGGCCCGGAGGATAACTGTGCATAGATTAACCTAGCATCTAGCAGTCCAAATCCTGAACAAATGACACTGGGTTTGACAATCCTCAGTAGGTTTCCTGCATGGTTAACCCCTGGCTTGGAAGAAACAAGCTCGTTATCAAAAGAGGGAATACTATGCCAGATGGCATCGAGCTCTTGGTAATATGGGAAGATGCAAAGGACATCCTCCATGGTGGGATTTGTTACGGTTTACCAAGGGGGTACACTTTTTTACTTGTTCTTCTGTTCACTCAACTCCTAGTCTCGTTCTCTCACTGTACACGGTTGTATTCGTAATGGAGTTGTTCTCCATTACACCAGATATGTCTCCCAATTCTCCTCTATTTCTGTCTCACACAGCGCCCTGCCTATACCTATATTTAGACTTCCTTTCTGTTCCACCGCAGTCACTTTACTCAGACTTCATCGCCTACAGTATAACCTTGCTTTCTGACTCATCATGACGACTCGCACTGACTCTTATGCTGCGCATCGAGTCATACATTCGTGACTCATTACGACTAGAGGTGCTGCACACCACTTCTTTATTTAGAAGGGGCCTACCATATATAAAGGGCATTCTCTCACCCTCCTGTACTTTCCCTAAGCTAGTTCTACACAATATCTGCATTGTTTCTAGTGACCTCTGAGTTCAGTGAGTGCTTAGTCCATACCTGAATAGGAGAGACCACTTAGGCTTCACATTGTCTCGAAGCCTGGCACTCGAACTACAAACTTCACTTGTACCCCTTGCTCTTTTCTCTGTCCTCGAGTGAGCTCAGTATCTTAGTATCGCAGCATGCTACGCTGTGTGTTACAGGATTAGGATTAGTGAGTGACATTGCCAGTATGGCTACATAACATACCGAGAAGATTTTGGGCAGGTGCATCCAAGTCCCCATCAGCTTGGGGTACAACACCACTTCCAGTGCTTTTGAATCATGCACGTTGCTCACAATACTTGGCCTTGAGACTGAGAATGGATGTTAGATCAGTTAGCTCAGAAATATAGATCTAGAGCACTTACGTTCCCAATTGGTTGATCACAGAGGTAACATATCTTGCTGGCTCTGCTGCATATGTGATGGAGTGGTCGGGATCATCTTCAAATATATGTTTCACAATGACAGCAGAAACCTCCTTTTTATTCTTGCCTGATGGCTTGTCACTGGGGGGGGCTTCATCAATGTTGATGATGAGTGATTGTGGAATAATATGTGCTGATCAGCAGCTCGTGATGTGATCCACACAACTAGCAAGTCTGTGCACCTCCCATCTTATATTATGTTGGTAGTCAGCATCTTTTTGGTGGGGGCAGGAACTGATGTGGTGGGAGTAGATGCACCCACTGTTGATGTGGATGACAAGGGTGCAGGTGTAACGCACAGCGTAGTAGTGACGTAGCGTGCTGCAATACAAAGAAGAGTTCGCGCGTAAAGAAGAGAGAGCGAGTGACGAGTAGAGGAATCCTCGAGGAATGATGCCGAGCTTCGAGACGATGCAAAGCCTAAGCGGGTCTCACCTATCTAGGAATCTTGCTAGACTCGGTGGTCACTAGAAACTACACTGGTATTGCGTAGAACTAGCTTAGGGAAATTACAGGAGGGCGAGAGAGCGCCCTTATATACGGTAGGCCCCTTCTAAATAAGGAACAGATGCGCAGCATCCGCAGTAGCTAAAGTATGACTCGATGCGCAGCATAGGAGTCACTAGGAGTCAGAGCGAGTCATGAAGAGTCATGATGAGTTATAAATAGAAAGGCTATGCTGCAGGCAGTGAAGTCTGAATAAGGCGACTGCAGCGGAAACGGAAGGAAGTCTAAATATGGATATAGGTGGGGCGCCGTGTGAGACAGAAGAAGAGGAAGATCGGGAACGTATCTGGTATAATGGAGGACGACTCCATTACAAATACAACCGCGCACGGTGAAGAGAATGAGACTAGAAGTCAAGTGAACAAGAAAGCATAGAGAAAAAGATGTACCGCCTCATAAACCGTAACATTACCCCCTTTCTATCATCGAAGCACCTGCGAGACCATTAATCTACCTCCTCTCCTTCGTTGACCTCGTAGTCAGTGGGGTCGTAGTCGTTGAGGGGGTTGCGCCGGAGAGGACAAATGTCGTCAGAGTGACCGAGTTCTCCACAAGAGGAGCAATGACAGCAGGGGCAGTAGGCCTGGATGTGGCCGGGGGCAGTGACACAACAAAATGGACACTCGTAATGAGGGCAGTCTGCGTGAAGATGTCCTCGTTGGTTGCATGAAAAGCAACGCCCGAGTACGGGGTGAGCGGGGCAAGAGGGAGTAGGAGGGAGAGAAGGAAGAGAGTCTACGTCGATGGGACGGG
This sequence comes from Boletus nobilissimus, assembly GCA_038088815.1. Classification (NCBI taxonomy): domain Eukaryota; kingdom Fungi; phylum Basidiomycota; class Agaricomycetes; order Boletales; family Boletaceae; genus Boletus; species Boletus nobilissimus. The sequence continues at coordinate 4,672 of JBBPJO010000277.1, read as the reverse complement.
AGCTCAATCCCGGCGCCGGCGAGGGCAAAGCCGCAAAGTCCTTGTTAGTGCGACTGGAGGTGGGGAACAGAGTTGCCTGTTGCGATTTTCCTCTATATCCCTGAGAACGTTGCCCCACAGCTCGGGCTGCGGAGCTGGGGAGTCCGAATGAAATGCCCTTGCCACGTCGATTGAGTTGACGAGGACAACGGGTGGGAGTCGGAGTGGTGGGATGTTCTCGAGCGGGGAGTACATTAGTGGGTTCGGGAGTGGGTGTCCCTTGTCCGAGGAGGGGAACGGTGGCGAGGAAAGCGAGGACCTCGGGGTCATCGTGGGAGAGAGAGGAGAGTGGTCCGGGAACAGGAGGGCGGCTAGTTCCTCCAGTAGCATCAGCACTTCTCGATCGGCGAGATGGTCTAGCTGTGGGAGTTGGCGGAGGAGGGACAGGGAGGGGTGCTGTAATAGTGGAGTCGTCGGCTGAGGAGGAGGAGTCTGAGGACGAGGCATTTGGGGTGACAGTGGAGTCGTCATCCCAGATGGGGTTTCAAAGGTTGCAGGCCCAAGTGTTCCCATCCCAGGTGTTGCCCGGGTGGTCGTCCATGTAGTAACCTCGAAGGTTGACTGGTAGGGTGTTGACAAGGGGGCGCAGAATGTGCATGTACAGGTTGGAGGGGATTGCCATGATGACATCAGCGAATCCGTGGTCATGGAGGGCATCCAGGACAGCATCTCTGGAGGAATGGATGGCCTGTTCCATTGCAGCAGCGTAGACGGGGAGCATCCCATCAGGGAAGAGCTGGGCGTGGAGTGTCCGTCTGGTGGTGTATGTATGAAAGATGAGGCCCAGAGATTGGAGTATGGAGTTATCCCTATAAAGGGAGCAAGTGGAGATATGTTGGGCCACGGCAGGATTCTCGAGGAGAGAAGCATAAAGGATTCGGCGGGTTCGGTCTGGGAGATGGTGGAGTTGGACTGGGAATATGGAGGAGGTTCCATTCAGCGAGGTAGACATAAGTAGATGGGGTGACTGTGATGACGATAGAGGAGCGAGGGCTCAACTCAGGAGGTGGGGGAGGACTTGGATTATGGGGGGAAGGCGACAGGATCCCTGGCCTTATATTCTTCTAGGAGGTCCACAGCATGTCCTAAGTTGGATTTGGGTTCCCAGGTGTTTTCGGAAGACGGATAGCCTTTCCACGAAACAAGGTAGTGGCGTCGGCGAGCGGAGCCCCAATGGGCTAGGATTTGTTCGATTTCAAATTCCTCTTCCCCGTCTATTATGTCCGGCGGAAGCGGAATGAAATTGGGTCCGTGTTCAGTGGTTTCCCGATAGGGAGTCAGAAGCGATGCGTGGAAGGCGTTGTGGATCTTCCATGTCTTGGGGAGGCGGAGTTTGTACAAAACAGGCGATATGACCTGTGAGATTTCAAATGGCCCTTTGTGTCAAGGGGCAAGTTTCCGAGAGGGGTAGCGGAGTTTCAGGTTATGGCCCTCGAGCCATACCTTATCTCCTACTTTCCAAGGTTTGAATTTTGAGGTTACGCATTCGCGCATGTAGCATTGGGCTTTTTCGTGGGCGGCGGTGGCTTCCTTGCGAGCCTCATTGAGGTCTCCAAGGCGTTTTTCTAAAGCGGGGAGGAAGGTTTTCATTCCTAGAGATGGATAAGCCCTCGGCTTGTATCCCATCATTAGACTAAAAGGAGTCTTTCCCGTTACGGAATGGACGGAGGAGTTGTGGCAATACTCCGCCATTGGTAATAGGTCCGACCATCAGGTGGCGTCTCCTTGACAAAAGATCTGAAGATAGGTTTCCAATTCCTGATTGACCTGTTCGGTTTCTCCGTTGGTCTGTGGATGGTAGGCGGAGGATAGGAGTGGATCATAATCCAGGAGCCTCACTAGTTCTAGGGCGAAGGCCGAGGCAAACTGCGGACCGCGGTCCGAGATAACCTTATCGTGGAGTCCAAAGCGGGGAAAGACTTTCTCGAAGAAGAGCTGCGCTACGCCCTCGGCGTCCGCACTCTTGTAAACAGGGGTGAAAATTACCCCCTTTGTAAGGCCATGGTTGACCACGACCATAATAGAATCAAATCCCTTGGACGGCGGCAAGTCTGTGATGAGATCGACCGACAGACATTGGAAGGGACGGGAGGAAGCGACCGGAAGAGGGGTGAGAGGTGGGACGGTGGGGTGTGTGTTGACCTTGTTGGCTTGGCAGACCGCGCATCCTTGGATGAAGCGGCGGACGAAAGCAGTCAAGCCAGGCCACCAGTAGTCACGCTGTACCTGATTAACGGTCCGGTAATAACCGCCATGACCCCCCGCAGGCGAGTCATGGATGGAATGGAGGAGGTCGTTCCGGTGGGTTTCGGGTACATAGGCCCGGTCCTTAAAATAGAGTAGGCCGTCGTCAAAACGCCAGTCGTGTATAGTGGAGTGAGGGATTCCCGAGGTACCCTCATGCAATTTACAGAGCTGGTCAATGACGAAGCCGTCGGTGGTGCAAGACTGCTCGATGGCATGTTGGAGGTCTGTGTCAATTCGTTTCAAAAACAGCTCTCCAGGAAGTAGGGTAACTTCGGTGTTATCATCTAAAGTATCCAGGGTGTCCTTCCGAGAGAGAGCGTCCGCGGGGGCCATGTTATTCCCCGGTACATGTTGGAACAGGAGGTCATAGTCCTGCAGCATCAATAGCCATCTAGCTTGCTGCCTAGAAAGCTTTCATGGGTCCTTAAAATAACACAGATTCTTGTGATCTGTGAGGACAGTTATGGGCCGGTCGGTTCCGGTGAGATAGTGGCGCCACTCCTCTAGCGTGCGTATAACTGCTAGGAGTTCGCGATCATAGATGTCGTAGTTGCGTTCCGCCGGTGAGAACGTTCGGGAGATGTAGCAGCAAGGGTGTAAGTCGCCATTGGCGTCCTTCTGCATCAGTACGCCTCCGGTAGCCGTCAGTGAGGTGTCCGTCATAACATAGAATGGTTTGGAGGTATCCAGCATAGTAAGTACAGGTTTGGAGGTGAAGGCCCGACGGAGGAGGTCAAAAGCCTGTTGTTGCTCGTGCGTCCAGGACCACGGCTGCCCTTTCTTCATTAAATCCAAGATTGGCCTGGCAATTTCCGAGAAGTTTGGAATAAACTTGCGGTAGAAGTTGCAGAACCCTATGAATGAGCGGACTGCACAAACCATGGTAGGTGGTTCCCAGGTAGCGATTGCCGATAGCTTGGTAGGGTCCATCGCGATGATACCCTCTTGAACGACCATCCCTAGGAATTCAACCGAGGATGCGTCGAACGTACATTTCTCTAGTTTGAGGCCGAGACGGTTGTCGCGTAACCGTTCCAGAACTCGCCTCGTTCGTTGATGATGTTCGTTAAGATCCCTGGAATGGATCAACATATCATCCATATAGATGATCAACCATCCTTCCACTACCATATCCTTGAAAATATAGTCCATGAATGACTGAAAAGTCGCAGGACTGTTGCAAAGGCCGAAGAACATGATGAGAGGCTCGAAGAGGCCGAAGGGCGTGATGAACGCCGCCTTCCAGGTGTCTTTAGTTTTGATCCAGACGTTATTATACCCCCAACGGATATCCATCTTTGTGAAGTAGCGAGATCCCTTGAGTTGGTCCATCAAGTCCCCGATAAGTGGGAGGGGATAGGTGTTTTTGATGGTGTGCTCATTGAGATATTGGTAGTCTTGGCAGGGGCGAAGATTACCGTCCTTCTTAGACACGAAGAAGAATGGAGAGGCCATGGGAGAGTTGGAGGGGCGAATACGTCCGGCTTTTAAATGTTTGTCAATAAAGTCTTTACATGCCTCTCGCTCCTTAGGATTGAGTGGGTAGGCCTTTGCAACCTTGGGTTGAAATGAGTCGTCTAGATCTATGCCGTGATTGAACGACCGTCGTCCTTTTTCTGGAAGACATCCTCGAAGTCTCGGAAGCCCCGCGGGAGTTCCGTCTTGGTCTTCTTCGCGTCCTGAGTGAGAGAAGTCGAAATCGTAGTTTTCTTAATGGAAGGTCCGGTTGGTTCTTCGTCCTCCTCCTCCACATCTATGAGCGCCGGTATCTCTTCCTGCTGCGTGGTCGGTTCCACGTCAGGTACCTTCAGATGAACTTCTCTGGTCTTTGCCATTAGTATGGGGTCGATGTTACGCTTCCACCACAGAGCTCTTTGTCACCGCAATTTGTTCATCTGGCATTTTCTGTTGAAGACGTTTAAAGTATGGGCCTCAGCTGCAGCGTCTTCTGAATTCCACGTGCGTTCCCGTCCGGTCAGTTCCGGATCGCGGAGAGGTACAGTTCCTGTACTCCAGTTGACCTCCGGATTGTTGTCATGGAGCCAAGGGAGCCCGAGGATAATCTCGTCCTTGCCACAGTCAATAACAAGGAAGTCCCGGAGTTCAGTGGTTTCTCCAAGTTGCATTAGCACTGATGCCTGTTTTCGTATCAGGCCGTTTTTGTTGGGGGATCCATCGACATTGCTTGCTTGAAGCGGGATCTTTAGTCGCGTAGTAGGGATGTCGCAAGCTACCACGGTAGCATAGTCGATAAAGCAACCAGTTGCCCCAGAGTTGATGAGGGCTTTTGTGTCAACGCTTTTGAACGCAGTTCAGTCAGGTGGGTAGAGGGTGACGGGAATAGATATGGATTGTGAAGAACCACCTGACACGAATACTGGAGATA
>JBBPJO010000276.1:0-17051 GCA_038088815.1 Boletus nobilissimus | reverse complement strand
TGGTGACTGAGCGGGGTCGGCGTTGAAAATAGTTCCCAGACTCAGTTCCGCAACGCATTATCATCATCGCAAGCCTCATCGCAAATGGCGTAAAACGATGTTCGACGAGAGTCGTACGTACTCGGACTCCCGAAAGGCCGGCAGCTGCCAACAAACGCCGCATGCAAAGAGAACTCGGATCGAGAGGAATGTTGAAGCCTAGGACGTGACGAAGTACTCCGTCTTCAACTTGCGAGTCGATGCAGGGAATACGAGCAGGCCCCACGGCATGTATATATCGTGAGCCTGGAATCTGCGGCACCGATTTTCACGCATGTATCTTCCAAGTCAAAATATGCCCAGGCTCTGTACGTCCAATCATTCTTCTTTTCGCATGGACTACCAGATTGCAATTGACGACATGATACACACGCCAGTGACGCTTAGGGCAGCGCCTCATGCCACCATACCATTCATCTTGAAGCCAAGCGAGATATCCAAGTTTAGCTGCTGTGAAGCGGATGCTCTATAAGATGGCAGCATGGGAAGTTTAACCATATATGTTTGAACGCGCATCGTCATGGGACCTCCGCATATCACCGGGCGTAGGTTTTCTAATTCTTCGTTTGGATATCTCTCACAGATCTCTAGGTTACTGGACACGAGGCAGTTTGAGTAGCCCTTGCCAGGAGCAAGCGCCCATGATAAAGGAGCCATGAAAGCACCACGATTCACAGCCAGCCGGGCTTCCTAACCCCCCTGGCATGTTACATCCAAGTAAACAAGAACGTATCGCAGAACTTTTGAGAAAGTCGTTACTGGGAGAGGAGCTCATCAATACCCAGTTCCATCTCTTCTCAGCAAAATCTCTACCATCGGGTCGAGTCGTGAAGCCTCGCGTCCTTTGTGCAAACAATGTTCTCTTAGCCAAGAGCTCGACATACTTTGTGGATCGTAGGTGATCTCTTTGTACAGTGTGCATGTTGGGCTTACCGGCGGGATCTAGTACTGAGCTCGGATGTAAATCCATCCGATCCTTCGTTGGTCGACCTCGCGGATGACCATGACATTCCAAGTAATGCCCCCATCGACGAGTATGGTTATGGAAGCGACAGTGATCTTGATGATTGTAACGATCCCATTCCTGCCACACGCTCTGAGGTGCCAAAGGACCATAAGGACGACGATGAGTACGTCCTTTGTTATCTACTTTGAATGCCAGCTGATTTCCCTGCATAGATTATCCGACGATGAATCGGTTGGCTCCGATATGTTCGTCATGAGTCCGGAGCAGCCGAGAGAGGATGGACCTTTTGCTATCAACCAGGACGGTGATGGGTCAATAGCGAGCAGCGAAACCGCTGTTCAGAACAGTGCCGATAACAGAGCATGGAAGAACCAGGCTGCCATGCGCCTGCGGTCCTTGAGAAGTCGTCAGGTCCTTGTCAAGGATACCGCGTTTCAAACGTGCGCTTGCATCAATCTTTTTTTCTGTCTGATCGGATAACACTGGACGTTTAGATGGTATACCCTCTTGAATTATCTCTACACCGGCCAGTTCAACTTCTTGCCGCTCAGTTCAGCGACGCCTGGTGGACAACCTCGTGAATCTTTGACGAACTCCCTCGATGAGCCGAGATGTTCTGCGAAATCCATGTATCGTCTTGCCTGCAAGGTACGTGTACCCAGTTACAATCGTGAGATAACTAATACGGCCCTCTAGGTCGGGTTGGAAGACCTTCGTGACGAAGGCTTTTCTTATATCCGGAGCAACCTTACCGAACACAACATTCTAACTGAGCTGTCATGCAGCCTTGTATCGACGTGTGTTCTCGTTGACGCTCGATTCGTGATCTAGTTTGCTCACCTTGCCGTAGACACCCCGAACTACTCGAGATGGAACTCGACGTGTTGTACTCCCACATTTCATCCTCGCCTGTCGTAGCAGGATTCCCTGCCCTTGCACGACGCATCGCTAACAAGGACCTTGTTCACGGTGCCGATATCGTTATCGGAATTCATACGCGACTCTTGAAGGAATCTCGTCCTTTACCCTGGAGACCATCGCGGTCTGTGCGTTTCTCGGTGCCACCAGCCCCGGCCATGGTAGACGAGAGTGCTCGTGAAGTGGAGGTTGAATATGAAAATGGAGTAGTTGATGTGCCCCGGCGAGATACCTCCCCGGACTCCTCGTTCGGGTTCGGTCGTTGGGTCCGGGGAAGTAGCTCCATTGCCAGCGTACCCGCTGCGGATGAGGTAATGCCAGCTGCCACTTTGAAAAAGGGGGGAAAGCGGCCCGGGAAAGGGGGAAAGAAGGCAACAGTGGCATCTTCGACACCGGGGGAAGCAGCAGCACAGGAACAAAGCGATGTCTTTTCGTTTGGGGAGCCGGTAAGCTTCGTGGATCGTCAAGTTTGGCGAGGTTGCACATCTCTGATGGCTATCTACTTGCGACTTAATTCAGGCGGGACCGGTGAATCTGGATGGTGGTTCATGGTTATGAATGATCAATAAAATCCGACAAACAACGCTGAAATGGAAGCGACAAAAAGAGGTTAGGTTCTCCTGATAGCGTCAGATCAGTTGCCATGGTTGTCTGTCGCAGACCCGTATACTTTGTTTCGTTATGCCATGGGTTCGTTCTCGCATTCAGGATCAACTATGAGACATGCGTCACATAGCCAGGCGGCGCCGGTACCGTCCCTTGTACTCAGCGAAGCACCCGGGGAAAAGCGTACCGCCAGGGGCAAGGTCGGAGATGGACGGACAAGATATTGGATTGGTGGGTGAAGCACATAGGCCATTCGTTTGCATGGAAAGAAACGGATGCAGATCCCGCATGGGCTGAGCATGGGTGGATGTGACCGCACGATCCGAGTCGACGTGTTGGTCAGACCCCACTCAGGCTTGTGGCTCGGTCAGCTCTTTCGTGCCTGGTGGGTGGATGATTTTCTCGGGAACGAGTCGAGTGTAAGGCCTCAGCGCCAGGCGTCGCATGACGGACACCGCGCAGAGAAAGTGTAGTGTTCGGTTCCTGCAAGTCTAGGCAGGAGTATGACATGTCACCCAATTGTGTGAACAGCATTGCTCAAAGCCGCTGATTTGTGAGCCCCACAGCCCTACGACGTTTGAGCATGCAACGGCTTCACAATCTATGCGGGTCTGTAGATTGGAAGCAAAGTGGACGCCTGGGTCTCGAGCTCGGACGCAGTCGAGTCTGAATGATACAACCACATCAAATTTGTGCTAGTAGACGCCAGAGGACGAGGGCAGTGAAATAAAGATTCTGGAGAGTGGCTAAGAGTGACAGTAATCTGGAACTTACGCGTCGTGCTACTCACGGTAGTCCAACCCACACGTCAGTCACGCAACACGACATCATGCCACACTGCGCTTGACAGTGCAGGTGCGTGTAGCATCCCCCTCACCCTTCTCGTCCTCGGAGGATGGTTCTGGGACGGAGATTCGACACCAAAAATTAAGCACAAGAATGGCGAGACCAGCGCTGTATCCGATGGCCAAGGAGACGCCAAGAGCCAAGCTAAAGGCAAAGGTATCAGAAGATACCACGCCACCCAACACGCGCCGCTGTCGCACAATTTGTCGACGGCCTCGCTCTCATCAATGATCGGGGCGTTTAGAGGTGTTCTGATGGTGGCCCACATACATCCACGTTATGGATCTACTCGGACGGGGCGACGTGTCAGAGGCGGCGTAGACGAAAGCGTGGGTGCAAATGATGTAGAATCCGGTCCGGAGCAGTTGGCAACGCACACAGAGGTCGAAGTCGAGGATGCAGAGAATAGCATCGGCGTGGGACGGGGGTCTCAGTCACGATCGCGATCACGGACCCACTCCGCCGGCCGCCAGGCGCAACCGTCTACCACCCCACCCGCGTCAATCAATCTCCCAGGGGAAACACCCACCGTGGTCATCACCCTCCTCGCGCGGATGGTCGTCACCCCACTCATCATTACCCCACTGATCGTTCTCGTTAGCCGTCTGGGGTGGGGCGGGGAGGTGTTTGAAGAGTACGTTCTCATTTTTAGTTCCAGCTTTGATAACACGAGCATTCGTTCCTTTTCTTTCACAGCCCGGTGTTTATCGTGTCGAGCATGTTGTTGGTCTCGAGTCCGCCTGCGTTGACGCTCGCTCAGGTACGCACCATTTCTATTAGGAACTATCTTGTTCACCACCTCCTACAGATTTCCCAACGCGCCAAGAAGTCGCCGACGGGCACCACCACCACTGGCACAAGTGCAGCCGCAGACACCGCGTTCTCCCCCTTTGAGCGTCTCCTCTCCCGAACCGTCTTCTGGTCCTACCTCGTCCTCACACCGCCTATCACGATCGTGAGCGTTATGATTGGGCTGCTATTAGTCGAGAGTTGATTTCAAATCGCGTGGTCACGATGCCGTGCTTTTTTTGTTCGCGTGGTCGTGCTTTCTCTTTTTCTCATGATTCATCTATTTTTATGTTCTATTCTGGGTAACACATAGACATTAGACGTGGTAGCATGCATGCAAAGGGCTTGGTGGTTATTCACCGTGGTATTGCTATTGTATCGTATGGCTGTTGATCTTATACCGTGCAGACATGAACGCGGGGATGAGCATAGCAATGTTCGTGCTGCCACTGTGCGCGGCACTCTCAGGACCATGAGGGTATGATAACCTCGAGGTCTAGTTTTTGATCATCTCGACTCCATTTAGTGCCAGTTGGGAATCCGTTTAGGGACTACCATTGAAACATGAACATATGGGGACCCACGAGGGGACTCCAATGGCGGCTGTAGTCTGACGACGAGAGCAAATATTTATGAGGCAACGAGCCACAGGAAGGCGTCTCATAGACGGGTCTAGTCACCAGACTACCACGGCGGAGGATCAATCGGTCAGGCTCAGAGCCTTGTTTCAAGTCGGTGGAGTCTGTCCTCCGATCATATCGAATCATATTTCCGATGCACTCGGACAAGTGAACGTGTTTCGACAGACTCGGACTACGACCGTACCTGCCAAGTGCGTCGTGGCTCGCAAAGAACAAGTTAGCATGAGACACCTTGTGAAAATATGTGGGGCGTTTGCGACGCAGGTTGGCGCTGGATGCGTTCGGTTGCAAAAGTAGTCCATGGGTGGACCCGAAACGGAGTAACACCTCTGATCCGAAATATCGATGATCCTCCATTCAACGGGCGACGGACCCGTCGTGCCATGATGACACACGATGAAGCATTATTCAATTACATCGACCGTGCGTCATTCACAGCGTGTCGCACGCCATGAGCCATGAGCCATGATGCACGTCTGCTTCGCTGGTATTAACCTGTAAGGTACTCCGTAAATCACCACTCATCGCATGTGTCGGCTCTCTTATACTCGTTGACTGAGCCCTTGGCTTTGAATTCGCGAAAGAGTGGGAACCAGGTATCTTGTGGGAATCAGGTCGGACGATACACGAGCGTCTGGGAGTCTAGGACTGACCTACATACATGTATTGTGATAAGAGAGCGAGAGCGTACACAAGACATGCCGTGGAGGACTGCACCTCTTGACTCCCATCCAGTTTCTTCTCTGTCCTGGAGTCGACGACAGAAGGTATGTGCCAGTCGTTGGCGCATATTGTAAGAACCGCACGTTGATCCTACTAGGTGACTCTGAGATGCATCGAATTCGACACGGACGAAATGGTACAATCGGTCTTGTTCTCCAGGGATGGCAGGCGGGTGTACCGTGACGTTCATCAGTCACCTTGGTTCGTCATCCCGAAAGTAAGGAACGACTCAATTGATTGTCGCACGCCACTCTACTCGCGGTAGTCAGTGCGCTTGCCAGTGCAAAGTATTCTCTGGCCCACTCACCGATCCAAAGTGCGTTGCGACTCTGTCGTATTTGTTGACTGAACCTGTTGCTGCGTATGTTCTATACTGCGACAGCGACAGAAAACGAGGTACATATCTCGGGAGGAATGTTAGTCACCACTGGACACGAGGCACGAGCGTGCAAGGCTGTGTGAACTGATCAATATCGATAAGACGGAAGGAGCGGATACAATATATGGTGTGGCGGATTCGTTCCCTTGCCTCTGCACTCCCAACCACGATTCCGTTCTGTCTCTTGCACGGTGGCCAGATATGTCGTCCACGGAAAAAGGTGCACGTTAGTCGACGAATGCCTGTAATGACCTCTCATCGACTTTCAGGTGGATCAAGAATGATTGAAATCAATACTCAACATCCGATATACTCGGTCCTGTTCGCTGAGGAAGGCAAGCAGGTCTTGAGTGGTGGTGTTGAGGGGATGGTCCGGCGATGGCGTGTGGAAGACGGGCAAGAGGTCGGCAAACCAATTCGAACTGAAGGAGCGGAAATATTGGCTGCTGCGCTGTCTCCAGATGGCAAATGGCTCGTGTGTGGACTCAGGCGTTTAAATTCGAGCGATGGACGTACGAGTGTGAGAGTGTGGGATGCGCGGACCCAAGAAAAAGTCCTCGACATCCACGGACACACCAACACGGTGTTCTCGGTGGACGTCTCTCCCGACTCGACGAAAATTGCGACGGGTGGATGTAACAAGCAAGCGTTCATCTACAGCATAACCACAGGAGAAAAACTCGTGGGACCGCTCGAATTCCCTGGTGGAATAGTCGTGGCTGTGCGGTTCTCTCCCAATGGCGACCGACTCGCCGCCGCTACCGGGGACGAAAATGACACGACGTCGATCCGCATCTACGACAGCAACAATGGACAGCAGCTGTTAGAGATACCCTGCTGGTTCTGGCCCACCGTATCGTCACCGCTTGCATGGTCGGCTGACGGTTGTCAACTCTTTGCTGTCACCTCACGCCAAGTGAAGTGTTTCGATACGTCCTCGGGAGCCCTACTCAATAAATGCACTATTCCTGGTGCTAAACGGGTCTATTCCATCGTCCTAGCACGTAACCAAAAGTTTGCTGTCGCCGTCACATTGCAGTCACTGGTTTTTTGGGACACCTCTACGCAACAACAAATCGGGTCGGTTATTGAGCTCGCAAGTAACGTTTGGTTCGCGTCGCTGTCCCCCAGCGACGACTGCATTGTGACTGGAGAAGAGGATGGGAAAATCACCATCCACGGCCTTCGTGACATCCTTCCGAGCTCGTACTTGACAGTAGATGTAAATGTAAGCAAACTCGTGCGTTTAATGTCGACTGCCTAACAGCTCCTGGCCCCACTCCCCCTTTCGCCTCGTCTCGTGAGTGTTCAAGTATTTATTGCTCGCTTGTTCCGACAGCGTCGTTCTCCCATGCAGCGTCACAGTTGCCCTTTATGGCCATCCGTAATCCGGCATTCGAGTCGTGGACACAGGGCGATTTGACTCACGTCGAAGAGCTCCTGAATGAAGACATCATATGTCCCACAGATCCTTCTTTCCACGCACGTGCACTGGCTTACCGCGCCATTTTACGGACCCGTTCGAAACACTGGGACACGGCCCTCGACGATGCCAACAAGGTAGCATTCAGTCACCTGTCGTATCTATTGTGCTGACCATCAAAACTAGTCTATCAAGGTCAAGCGATCTGTCATTGGGTATATCGCACGTGCGCTCGCCCTCGTCGGCAGTGGGGAGCACGAGTCCGCGCTAGATGCATTTGACTTGGTATTCAGCGAGGGGCTTCCGAGTGAAAATATACCTCTATTGTTAATCAAGGTATGCTTCTCCCTCTTCGTTGCTATTAGTGCTGATCTTTCTCACTCAGGCGATTGTCTTCTTCGAGTGCGGAAAATACGACAAAGCTATTTCCCGTGTAGATCATTTAATCGATATAGTCGATCATGATCAGTCACCGTATATTACTGTCAAGGTATGTGCAAAGGGAAGCATGGGAATCTAAGAAATATTCACAAGACGTGGTACAGGCTCACATGACTCTCTTACGTGAAGCTGCGTCGGTGGGAGGAGGAGACTACGAACGCGCAGTAGAATTGTTCAAGCGTGCGAAAGAAGCCATCCCGGTTCAGAAAGGACCCTATCTAGTGGTCATCTCCCTTGTAAGCTAGTCCCTTCTCGTCCTCCTTAATGACCCCAACTCTACTTCATAGATATTCGGTTGGAATTTTGATAGACTTTCCACCGAAATTCAGCTCGTGTTGTCCAAAGCCGTCTATACCATGGTAGATGAGCTTGGCGAAGGAGCGTTAACGACCGAGATGATCGCAGGTTGGGACCCAGGTGTGCATTCTCATGATCGACTACAACAACAGGTGTTGATTGTTTGACGCCAGACATCATTGAAGCGTGCGCCACAACATTCGAAAGCAGTGGTGATGGAGCAGCAAGGTCGAATGATACTAAACGAGCGATCGTACAATACTCTGCTGCGCTGTCCCTGAACCCGCCGCAACCCGCTAGGATTCTTGTCAAGCGGAGCACTGCCCGAGGGGTGTCGGGGTTGTGGGAGGATGCGTTGAAGGATGCAGATGAGGTATGCCTTCGCTCTCTTTGGTATGTCACAGTCTAGAACTCAACCGACTCAGGCAATCAAGGAGGACTCTTCGAGTCCGTGGGGGTATGAGAGAAGATATGCGGCGCTGCATGGATTGCGGCGGTACGACGATGCGATGAGTTCGTTCGTCCGCATGTACTCCCTTATCGAGTCGTCTCCCGATCCAGATGCCTGTCGTGAGTGTCATTTTATCGGCGTCAAAATAGCATCGTAAATCATATTGCACAGAACTAGTCAAGAAATACATTTCTCCCTCCCTGTCGGAGACGGCCATCGACAATGTCGTCCGCGGAGTCTCCAAGACATCCCCGCTCGTGCTTATTGACGTGAAGAGCGGTTGTCTCTGCGATGGACCAGAACGAGCGCGGATATTCAAGTCGGAACCGGAGTTCAAAGTGCTGGTTTACTCTATGACGCAGGCCCTGGACGACGAACGCATCCAACGAGTGGTGGAAGCATTCTTCCGATATGTAACGCTTTCACACGTATGGCAAGGCAAGGAACCATTATTCCAAGATGTCAATCAGGCCGGCTCAGTCTGGAAGCTGGATTCATCGCCGTTGAACGACAAGTTACGCAGCTTCTGTGAAGTGGTTCGCACGGACGGATATCGGTGGGCTTGGAGCGATACATGTTGCATTGATAAGACGATCAGCACAGTGTTGAACCAATCGCTCAAAATGATGTACAAGTGGTATGAAGCATCCACGGCAACATTTGTTCACCTCGAAGACGTGATGTCTCCGTCTACTCGTGGCGGTCTCAAGCGCAGCAAGTGGCTGACCCGGGCTTGGACGTCTCAAGAGCTTCTCGCACCAATCGTCATCCGGTTCTACACACGTGACTGGCAGCCTTATCTCGGTGACCCCCGGCCCAATCACAAGGAGGTGCCAGAGATCATGGAGGAGCTCGCAGATGCAATTGGTGTTGCTCGCAATATCATTACTGCCTTCAACCCCGACAATCTCGGGGTTCGAGAGAAGCTCCGACTAGCCTCGACACGCAAGGCCACGGTGGATGAAGATATTGCATACTCGCTGATCGGAATGTTCAAGAGCGATATCAGGCCAGATTATGGAGAAGGAGACGCCGCAGTGGGCCACCTGCTAGAAGAGATCGTAGCACGATCAGGTGAAGTGACGGTACTGGCCTGGAATGGCACGTCATCATCATACAATAGCTGCCTCCCCGTCTCCCTCGAGGTGTACAGCCACCCGCCTGGTTCTTTATCGCCTATCACCGACACTGACATGGACGAGCGCGTTGCGGGGTTGAGAAATACACTCTCGCACACGGAGGCTATACTGATCCATGACCGAGTCACTCGTTTTCCCCCTCCCCGGTTTGCCAGCCGTCGACTTCATCTGCCTTGCATCATCTTCACAGTTCGAAGGCTTGGTATCCAAAATTTTACGAGTGGTCTGGAGAATCACTACCGTGCCAAGGTATCAGGGATTGGGGATGTGGAATTCCGGACGTCGGACAGGCTCCCGGTGGCGGAGCCACGCAAACTTATTTTCGTTCATCCATGGATTCGCGAGCTGCGTGATCCGCATGATGGTTTCACGTGGGGAATGACAGCGGATGACGACGACGACGAGTCTGACCCTGAAACCGAGTCCGGTTCCGCACCTGCTTCACCATTGCATGCTGTACCCACTGCCGTGATGGACGAGTATACCCGAGCGTTGCGGCTGGTTGTTCGTCTGCAGCAGCCATTCCGTGCGCTGCTGCTCGAGCAACAACTCGATGGAGAGTTCAAGCGAGTTGCCACCGAGCACGCGATCGTCATTCCCGGAATCAAACGCCCGCACACGTTCTCCAAGGATGTTCAAACTGGCGTCGTGGAGGTATTATGAATTCTATTCCCTTATGCTCGTAGCTATCGTCTTTTTGTCTCGCTCTTTTGTTTTGTCCCTTCCTCATTGCCTTGCCCTCTCCCCAACTATGTAGTTCCTTGACCGTAGCTTCATTTTGCCACTCTGCATCGCGTTGCTATTGATTTGTCATACCGCCAGTCATCTCCATCGTACTATCTATCATCGCATTCGTTACGATGTACATGAACGAGTTTGTACGATACTTGAGGTGTAGATCTTGAATTGTCCGAGAACGCATATGATCGTCCCCCCATCCAAGTGACATACATTACATGGTTAATCACCGGCACCGTTGAATGCACCAGGTACAGAAGACAAGGACCACAATGATGGTTTTGTCCGTTGGTCACAATGTAGCTATGAAACGAGACAGATCGTGTAGAGTGTCTGAGACGGTGTTATACAGAACACTAGGATTCATTATGGTGAGTACATCGTATAAGTGCACATGGCATATGTACCAGAGGAACAACATGCCTGTGCAGCCGTCGACCGGCCATCTCAGGACTTTTCTTCAGGTCGCGAATGAAGCCTGTCCGGCGGTAATCGCAAACTCATCGCACCACATAACAATAGCGATATTTTGAGGGGTCGCCATGTTTCGAGCATTTCATAGGGCATCTGCGACCAATAATCAGCATGCCGAAGAGTATACAGATACTTGCCGGATGCCAACACACTATCAGTGCGTCGAGCTCGATGAAGAAACATTGATGCAGCACAGAGGTCTCGTGTAGTCTGGTGACCAGCCTAAGACCGTCTATGAGACGAGCCCTCGTGAACCAACTTCGGACTGTCACGAAACGTCGACCAAATTGACCAAAGGAATCAATACCAGGAATATAATATACAAGGTCTTGTTCGCAGAGGATGAAAAGCTTGACTGGTGACCAGTCCGTCCAAAAGAGGTTGCACAAGGCAAACCGTCGATACTGATTCGGAGCCGTCGTCGGACAGTCTACACGGGCAGTTTAGATATAGAATCGATCAGGTGATGGTGTACCCTACTGGTCGTCGTCCTTGGGTTGTGTCCTGATGCTAATTTGGGGAGGGGTTGTTGGTATCATGAATCTTGGGTGAACCCCAACGCTTCAAACCGTCGGACCAAGCAGGCAGCTCTGGTGGCACAGACAAGGCTGAAGACAAAGATGATTAAAACGCTTGGTGCTGTACTCGAGGGGACGTGTAAAGATACGATTCGGCTTAGGTGGTTACCAAGGGAGCAGATGGACGGGAGAAGGAGCGCTCAATACCGGATATCCTACCCCGCCTCTGACGATACGGCGTTCTCTCAGGCTAGCGAAACGGATCAAACCAGATAGTCCAACTGGGTCGACGTCTTGTTCGACTGTCCCTCCTGAGGCTCCAATCGCGATAACGGATGCTACGCCGGCTAATAGCATTCCTGTGCCGGGTAGCTGAGATTCCTACAGTGTCAGCGTTTCAGAATGATACTTACCATTCTTGCTTGCAGCACGTTTGATTGAAGTGCGACACCGTCGTTGCCATCCAGGGACCAGCGGCGACCTGTGGGACACATAAAAGCGTGAGGATGCGATGTTCTTTCGATCCCAGTCTCAGTCCCCTGCCATAGACGGTTGTCCAAACTTTTACCATGCGATTTGATTCCACTCTCATCTCCACCTTCTTGCTCGCTTCTGCAGTCATGGCGGATCTCAGTCACGAGCATCATTCATCCCAGTTCCTTGATATCGTTGAGAGATTTCCTCCCAGCGAGATTGCTGGTGCTGTCTCGACAACATTTGTGCGTCATCTATCTCAGACCATGTCTTGCTTGATCTCACCCTTTCACTGACAGGCACCCTATTCTTACGTTGCTGGCAATATCACGGTTCCATCACTTTGGGGTGCAGATGGCACTGGAGTCAACATCATGATCGGTCTCGACGGTGCTCCTGGCGCGTCCTGTGCCAATAATGCCACATTTCAGGCTGGGTTGATATGCAATGTCACCTCCAATGGGACCTCTTACCAAGGCAAGGCAATGTGAAAACATGTGTCCACGATTTGTCTCACCCGCTTGTTGTTTTCCGTATAGCCGTTGCTTCCTGGTATCCCTCTCCTGCCGTGCCACTCGCATATTTAGACATCTCTCCTGGAGACATTGTTCAAGTCACAGTTGCGGTGTCAGATCCGACAACAGGTTATGCAATGGTCAAGCTTCTGGGTAGTACGGAAACAGAAGGTTTCAATATAACCTCGAAATTCTACTCTCAAGGTGCACTCTGTCAGAAGACTGCATGGTGGTTGGTCGAAGGGTCGACTGATGGTGATTTTCCCCACTTTGACAATATCACCATCGCACAACCCACGACTCGGCCTCACAACCAAGATAACGTGCAACATGACGCCGGCTCATCCTCGGTCTATGATATCGTCTCAGACAACGGTCAACTTCTGACCACTGTCCTAGCCTACATGGATCTAATCCAAGTCGAGGACAAGCGCCCTGATTCTACAGGTATAGGTGGGCGCCCATACTAGGAACATGCAAGGAAAGGTGGGGCATCTGCATCAATTGCCAGGTTGCTATGTCACTTTACACTGTAGACACCAACTGTCCAACAAATCTCAGACAACATGTAGTTTTACTATTTATCCACCCGACCTAAGGCCCTGCAATGATTATGCTGTGTTATGTATAGCCGATATAGAAAAACCATAGTATTAGTAGTCGGAGATTGACCGGAAGTGGTCCGGAACACGATACGGCGTGCTCTAACAAGATCACGATGGACCAAATCAGTACGTTTGCTTGTTCGATCTTCTCTCCTGGGGCTCCAATCGCGATAACGGATGTTACGCAGGCTAATAACGTTCCTGTATCAGGCTGTTTACTACCGTGACTATAGCAGGTTGCATTTTGATGTATCAATTGTCGACTCCTACTAGACGATCTCAAGGAGACCTTTCAAGTTGGTACTCACGCAAACAATTGAACGTTTGCCACGCAACGCAGGGCTGAGGGTGCGCTTTATAACTCAGAATGAAGGTCTTCCCTTTGCCACTGAACATGAGGCTGGGTGAATCACAACAAGAACGAGGTCTTGAAAGCGCCGCAAGTCAGCATGCATGTCCACCTTCTTTCAACCCCTACCATGTCACTCGTAAACTCCGGCAAACAACAGCGTGTACAAGAGTTTCTGAGAAAGTCTCTCTTTGGAGAAGAACTTATCGACACCAAATTCCACCTGTTCTCGTCGAGATCTGTACCATCCAGTCGGCTCACCAAGCCTCGTGTCCTTTGCGCGAACAACGTTCTTCTGGCCAAGAGTTCGAGATATTTTTCAGACCGTGAGTGATTCCTCCGCGGAACGGTCCTTTGGGTGTTCAATAGTGTCCAGTGCTGAGCTCGGATCTGAATTCTTCCGACGGCTCGTTGAGCGATATCACGGATGCAAACGAAGTACCAAGTCATATTCAGATAGATGATCATGGCTATGAAAGTGACAGTGACCTCGATGATGATGACGACCCAAGTCCCATTGCAGATACCGAGGCTGCAAAGGCCGAGTCTGCAATGATACCAACAACCCCTCCCCAAATTAGCATCAGGACACAACCCAAGGACGACGACCAGTAGGGTACATCATCACCTGATCGATTCTATATCTAATCTCCCCGTGTAGACTGTCCGATGACGGCTCCGAATCAGTCAGCTCTGATATGTTCGTCATGAGCCCAGAACATCCAAAGATGGATGAGCTGATTGAAATCGTTGGATCACTCACGAGGGACGAGAGTGCGGTCCGGGAAAGTCTGGGTAAGATAAAGACGGCGAGCCAGACTGCTACGCGTCTGCGTTCTTTGGGGAGTCGCCATGTACTCGTCAAAGATACTGCGTTTCAAACGTAAGCTCGCATCAGCTTCCTCGTTACGTCTGGATTAGTGACGCTCGACGCTCAGATGGTATACCCTCTTGAACTATCTCTACACCGATAAGATCGATTTCGAACCTCTTGGTTCAGCTATGCCTGTAGGGCGACCCCGTGAATCCTCCGCGAACTCCCTAGATGAGCCGAGGTGTTCTGCCAAGTCTATGTATCGTCTCGCCTGTAAGGTAAGCATGTTCAGCCAATAATCGATCTTTTGGGGCAGCAAGTTACGCATCCTACATCAGGTTGGGGTCGATGGTCTACGGGAGGAAGCTTTAGCCCACATCCGGAGCAACCTCACCGAACATAATATTCTGAAAGAGCTTTTGTGCAGTCTTGTCTCAAGGTCTGTGTTCGTTAGTTCTCGAATACAGGTCCACACACCAAACTCAAACTGTAGCCATCCGCAACTCCTAGAGATGGAACTCGACGTTTTGTACACCCACATCGGATCTCTGCCTGTTGTCACGGGTTTTCCTGTGCTCGCACAACGCATTGCCCAAAAGGAGCTTCGTCATGGAGCTGATATCGTCATTGGGATCCACACGAGGCTTTTAAAGGAATGCCAACCTTTACCCTTACTTTCAAGACTGGCGTCTCCCGTCTCCCGTCCTCTCACTCCTCCACTGGCAGTCACCTCTACCCCACCTCTGTCTTGGCCTGGCATCAATTCGCCACCACTGATCGTGCGGGCCCCGAGCGACACTGTTGAATATATATGTTCTCCATCAGGGGGTAGGGTCTCTGGTGCTAATGTAGAGTCCCAGGTGCCAATCACACAGAACTGTGTTGGTGTAAGGATCGAGCTGTCCGAGACGGAGAGATCTTTTGCGCTGGCCATCAAGAAAGGGAAAATTGGCGGACATCGTGGAGGTAAAAAGAAGTCCCACAAGATCTGAACCATCTTGACTTCTCCCATCACGTGGGTGGTTCTCAAGTCAGAATCTTGTGATATACTCAATAAACCACTTGCAGATTTGTCGTGTATTTCAGCTTCATTCTATTCGTTGACTGGTCCCTTCGTCGTGCATTCTACGGGCGTGCGAGCTATAGCTAGTGCTGCAAATACAAGGTACGAGCGCCGACGACTACATAGTGGTCTGAGATAAGACAAAACGGACTCGCGCTCTCGATCGTCTACACTTCCAACAAGTTTCCTACACCTTGAGTTGTGGACGAGAATGCAGTGTGAAGTGGAATGGTGTGTACTAGTCGAGGGGAATACCTGTAATGACCATCCGTCGGCTTCCAAGGTGCCAGTCCAAGGATGACCAAACTCAATACTCACCATAAATACTCTTGGTCTTGTTCGCAGAAGACGGCAAGCAAGGTAGTGAGCAGCGGGAACGAGGGGAACAGTGCTCCGGCGACGACGAGCGGAGGACGGACAAGAAATCGGCGGGTCACTCCGGGCCAAAGAGCCAGAAAATCGAGTCTATGCTGCGGGGGCTCTTGGCAGACTGCAAATGGCTAGTGCATGGAGTCGGTCATCAAACTGGCAGTGGAAGGTTTCCACATTATCCTGCTTTCAGATCCATGATGGAAAGATCCTCGAGAACAGAAACACGGTATTCTGGGCTGATATTTCACCCAATTCCACGGAATTGGCGACGTGTTCAAGTTGGTCGTCTGAAATCCTTGCCGCAATCATCACCATGGGGCTCTCCACCTTCCTGCGGTCGAGTGAAACTGGGCTGCAAGTATGGCCTGGTTACATTTCTTACTACTCTGGGAACAATTTCTTCTCTTACATTGTCTAGGACATTCATGGCGTAGTCTATTAGTGCACTACATCCTCACCTTTTTCGCGAAGTAAAAACATTTGCGACTAGTACCGTGACGAGGTTGGGTCGTTGCAAAAGCTGACGTAAGCCCTAAATCAGGTTCAATTGTCTCAGGAAGAAGAAGCATGCGACGATCAACACTTGCCTTCTCCCCACGAAATATCGACTTTCATTATCATGAACACATCCCCCCGATCCAATGGAAGCGATCAATGGACTCGTGCGCTGAGCCACTCGTTTGTAAAGTTACTATAATAGGTAACTTTGGCAAACATGTCGAGAAGCAATCAAGCATTTTCACCATATTAGTACGATGGTCACTAACCGAGTGGCACCCCCCTGATGCTTTGGCCTCTGGACGTGATTGCTTTCTGAAAATAGCCTTACAAGGTATTTTTCGTGGTGGCTATGAAAAGTTACTCCGACGCAATCACACTTCTCAATGGCCACGATGTGGACTCCCCAACGCTATAAAATGGCGCGTTGTGAGGATGGGTTGATTCATCCCCAGCGCCTACTTTCCACACGGTGGACACGCGAGCTATTCCCTCCCTTCCTGCGGCCTATTGGTGGCTCCATAATCGCACCCATCCTCTCCCTCCCTCTCCTCAATCACCTCTTTCGCTCGGATTCAGGCCATGGCAAAACCTCGCGCTACTGTATGTACTCAGTTATTATCGCGTGCACGCATCACTCATCCACCCTATCCAGTCAGTCAACTGTCCGACGTGTGGCAAGACTATTAGCCGCAATAATGATCTGCCTCGGCATATGAAAGTCCACATGCCAGACAAGGAAAAACAAAAACAGTACGCAGAGTGTCTAAAACTATTATCACGTCTCGTGATGCTGACCATCCCGACAGAAAGTTGCCTTGTCCCTACAAACTCGAAGGTTGTCAATTCCGGACATTCCAAAAGTCCAACCTCAAGACACATCTGAATGTCCAGTGAGTGTGCCACAAATGGAGGAATACATCCCTTGTTCACGCCCTTGATAGCACGGGTGAACGTCCCCATAAATGCCCT
>JBBPJO010000275.1:0-17134 GCA_038088815.1 Boletus nobilissimus | reverse complement strand
TACACTATACTATGAATAGATTTCTGTCATGTTACTCAATTACTAGATGTCATATAAAACTGGGATTAGCATTGTCCTCCAAAACTAGGATTAAACATTGCGTGGCATTTTGGGCTTGCCCAAAACCGAGCTTTGCTCGTACAAGTAAATGTACACGAGGACAATGTACTAGCGCTGGTAAGCAAAACACGGAAAATCAGGTGGCATGTGTGATTCCCATGGACCAACTGGCAACTCCCACGTGGCGGCGGGTCTCACTGTGACAAGAAATGCAAACATGACCACAACTCTTGGATGGAGCGAAATTGCAAAAAAAAAAAACTAGATAAAGCACTGTGTATCCATGGACAATTCTGTGCATGTGTATGTGGACTACGTACCTGTTTCAGGAGTCATATCTCCCCGGTGGGAGGTGGTTGAAAAAGCGGGTATGCTTGGGTGTCTGAAACATGACAGTCATGAGCGCTCTGAAACGATGCGAGAGGACAGTTAGAAGGGAGCTCCTGGGATGGGCTTGTCTGGGTGCGCCAAGTCTCAGTGAGGCATTGAGACAATGGGCAAACTGAAAGAGGTTGACAAAGGGTCGTGAGTCATACTGTCTGCAAATAAAACGTGTACATACCATACACGAAGCACTTGTCACCATCCATACTGGCATGTTCATTCGACTCGCACCCGGCACCATGATTAGAGACATGCTGGTGAGCTCCAAGTCAGCCTGAGTAGTAGTATGAGCGGAACAGACTGGGAAAAAGTGACCACAACAAATAAAACTGTTCTTCCTCCATCCCGGGTGCACCACTGGCAGATGGGGTGGCTCCGAGTCTAGAACCTGCAAGTGCTGACCCGGGATTGGGAATGACATCAAGTCATAGCGATACTAGTATGGGGCTGAGCACATCGATCCTGCAAAACCAGTGTTTCCATACTCACTCGACTGTGGATTCCATACACTTGAAATCAACCCCTGGTTGGCAAGCCTGAGATTGGCTCTAGTAAGAGCTCAGCCCTGCATTGCCGTATGCCGGCGCCCATTCAAGCCTGGTGTCCACACACCCCACCTCCTGCGGCCGTCCGAGTCCGACTTGCCCAACCCCTGAACCTGCATCATCCGAGTCGCGGCCCATCCGAGTCGCCACAGCACCACTGGCAGTATCCAACTTCATGGTAGGCTGCACAGAGTGAATTTCGCCAGTGCATATAACAATATCATGATGAATCTGTGCTTGCAGCAATGTCGAACATGTCGTCGTCATCTGGTGCGTCTGTGGATGACAATGATCAGGCGCGAGAAGTTGAGTTGGCCTGGGACTTCGGGACTCGGAACTGCCAGTGGGAACTCCGAGTCCAAGGGACCCGGGCCTCCGAGCAAGTCAGTGCGCTGTTGGCACTGTCCAAGTCACGGTTGCCACTTCAAGTTGAATGATGATGTAGCGCAGAGGCGCGGGTGGTGATGGCGGTCGATACTAGTACTAGTAGTACATACTGCCCGATGAGTTGGAGCTTCAAGTTCATCTGAGTCACTGGACTCGGTTGATAGGCTCTCCGAGTCAGGCTCAGGCTACAGTAAGTATGGTGATCCTGATCCTGATACATTCATTGAGACAGCATGCTATAGGGGAGTAAGTTGAACCACTTTGAAGAAAAGTAGCAAACTAGCTTCCAACTCGAAAACTACTATTTGTCCTAGAATGAAAACCCTGCCGAGTCTGACTCGTACACATCGTTGTCTGAGTGCAAACTTGAATCATCATGGTCCGAGTTTTGGTCAAAGTCTGAGTCTCGGTCCTCTGCGTCCGAGTCTGAAATTGAGTTGTTCACTGAAGTTCCCCCGTCAGTGCCTGTAAGCTCCCTATACGGGTGAGACAAACCCTCATTCTCTGGCTCTTCGTCAACCTCTAAGGCCTCGTATATATCTGATTGAATTGAATTGAACTGGACTCCATGCCCAACACCGATTCCCACAAAACGAGCAAACATATCTCTGTCTACAAAGCTTCCATGAACATAAGCAGAATGTTATTATGAGTAGGATGGGAGCTCACATATTTACATAGAATGAGCCCCAGTCGTCTGTCTCTCCGGGTAATCGTCCAAGTGAGGGACCAGGTTTCATTAAAGCCATTGTGTGTCCCCAGCGAATGCTGGGATCAGGTGGCAGGCTCGAATCACTGAGGATGGGTCAAGAAAGCCAAATGCCAGGTCCTCATCCGTGTCTGGAATGAATCCAACTTTCGGAAGTCGCGCATGCTTGAAGCCCCAACTGTAATTGGGTTCAACACCCAGCCACCGCACCCAAAGCACGTCCATCTTGTGAAGTGACGAATTCTTGGAATGTCGACCAAGATAACGAATGGGAACCTGAAACGAGGATAGAACTCAGGCATACCAGAAAGGGTGTTCTCCATCATGCAAGAGCGTCATCACATTGCAACCGCCCATTGTGGAGAGAGAATCTTCATCACGTCGAACATCGTAAGTTGTATATGCAACCCGAAGTCGTTTCAGCGTAGCAACCTTGTTCAAATCTTCAATGAGTAGTTTGTTGTGTTCGTCATCATCGAAGCATCGCTCATCCCCGTCGTACTCATAACCAAGTATGCAGGTGAGAAGATGGTTTTTGAGCTTTGGAATGAAGTTCTAAAGTGAAGGACTTCGCTCAGTATTTATAAGATTGGGGACATCCGAGATACATCACCTTAGTTGCAGGGTCGTTACTGTTATTGGCAAGGAGATTGGCAAGATTGGTGTAGTTTTGTGTTGAGCTTGCCATGGCGTATCGCAGCAAGTCCGGAAGTGGGGTGTCGAGTTCACCGTCATCTTCAAGTTCCGGTGGGTGTCTTTCCTGGTTTTGTCGCCTGATATGTGTGCGTTGCCTCTCCTGCCTGGCCAATTGCTCTGGAACCATTTTCTTATTTGTGTTAGCGTAAAACCTCTTTATCATTTGGTGGGCCTGCTCTCCCTGGAAACAGAACAATCAGGAAGACATATGGGAATTGGGGTAAATAAGTACAATTTGCGTTGTGTAGGAATCAGTTGTGCCAAACATCTTGATGGTTGTCACATAGTCGCCGAGAGCGTGCAGTTTGTATGTTGAAAGACTAAACCTTTTCTCGTGTGGGGAGCTGCTGATACTACTGGGTGCTTGCTCTCCTCTACCTGCCAGTGCATTCTGTCTCCGGACCCGAGCTTGAACCTCCCCCGGGAGCTCCTTGGTTTGAAATGCGGTAGCGGTGTGCTGTTGAAATTTTCGCAGCTGAGATGCCAGGGATCGGAGGGCAGAACCCAGCAGAGTTAGTGAGTCGTCTGTGTGCAGCCGAAGCTTGGCCAGAGTATGCCATTCGGCTAAGCAGAAAAGGAGGATGTGGATGGTCTCGTCATGTTGGCTTGGGAAAAGCCCTTCGAACACTGGGATGGAGCACTTGACAACACATCCGAGTCAATACTCCTAATCATCAAGTATGACTTGGACTCACTTGCAGGATATCCTCAAAATTGCGAGCAAGACAATGCTTTAAGTCCGCTACATTGTCTGGGAATTGGCGAACTGAATTGGTGCCGAAAGGAGGTGTTCCAAAAAAGCTGCAAAGCGCAGGTTGGATCAAGTGACATACAATGCTGGAGTAGAAACTGCTTACCGGTTATTGAGAGCCAAGACCCTCCTAGGGTCTATAGAATACAGTATTCGAACAAGATGCTTCAGGACTGACTTCAGAACCCCAAGCTCGAATTCATGCAATAGGTCGACAACCAAGATAGGAAAAAAATTGAACCCTAGTGGTGAGAGTCTCTCTGCAAAAGCATTCTGCATTGCACGATGAAACTGAAACCGACCGAAAATTGATTAATGAAATGACCTACCATAGTGGGCACTAAGGAGAGTTCTTTGAGCAGTGCTTCGACAGCAACCCCCTTGATTGGTAGCCCGTACTTGTAGATCGAATTCCATGCTGCTGCAACCCTGCTGGCGAAGTATGTACGAGCATTCTTGACCCTCGCAATTGCATCCGTCAGCCAACCCAAACGGTCAAATAGGGAAGCCGGAACAAAACATCATGGGCAGGGACAACGTCCTTTGTCTCGGATAGTTGCAAGTATCACCCTGTAAAGGAGTTTAGATTAGTCGACTACATAGCTTGGCTAACATACTTTTCAGGGTAATCAGCAGAATATGTGAATATTCTCGGAAAAACTCGCCGTTTCACGCCATCAAAGCAAGTAATGACAATGCTGTTCTTGTATGCATCCAAAAAGCTGTCATCAAGCAGTGTCGCCCAGACAGCATGGACGAGCTCCTGTCGACAGTGTGTCAGGATATCATCAAAATGTTTGCGCTCGGGATAGAGGCTGGCAAGCAGCTCCTTGATGGTTTCCGGCAACTGACAATAAAATGTTATGTGCATTCAGCTGTCAGTGAGGAGTATTACTCATGCGCGGTATGAATGCAATTGGATGGCATGTGCCCGAACTTGGAGACGCCCTCATGTACTTGGAGAGGTTTCCAAGAAACATATAGATGGGCCAAGCCTTTGCTTGACCAAACTGCGCTAATTGTGTTGCATCAGACCAAAACATTAATCCAGCAATGACTCGCTCAAGCTTGCAACCATCCTGTCGTTTTTCCTTCTGCAGGTCATCATGGGCAGCCAGCCAAGCATCTGAACAATAAAGTTCATCGTAAATCCGTTGCTCCTCGCCAGTCGTAGGTGATTTCCAGACCCGTGTGAAAGGAGTGAGGTGGAATAGCTTTGACATCGATTCAGTAAATGCTGCCTTGATTACAGACATGATGGACCGGTGCATAAAATCGGGAACAATGAAAGGCTGCCCATTTCCATTTGGATTCTTTACCCTCGTTGGAACGTGAATCTGAAGTGAACTCCTAGTCCAGCTGTCGCATTGAAAAATGTCCTCGGAGTGTTGTTTCATAGCACCATCCAGCCGTCGACTCTCTCTCGACACATCAAAATCTCTGAGTTCATCAATCGCGAAGTCATCAGCGCAGATGACATCTTTGACGAGCCGTGTTATCTCTGCATCAGATTTTTGGCTGCCTCCAGAATACTTCCAGCTCATCATGCGCCAGACTGACATATTCGACCATGGCCAAGGTGGTGGTTTGGTCTGGTCTGGTCCATTGCCATAGGTGCAGCTGGAATCAACAGCTCTACGGTTTACGACGTTGGAGAGCTGGTCTGTGGATAACAGTGCATCTGGATCATACGAAGGTCGGTCGCGATAGCAACGCACGATTCCGAAAGCATTGAACACTGTCTGGATTGAGTCGTGTACAATGAGAAGTACACGGGGCAGACGAGAGATTTCTACTGGACCCGGTTGAACTGAAGAGGCTGGGGGCGGAGCCTCCGGAAGTTGGTCCCTGTATCGAGCAGGCAGACAGCGTGATCGAGGTGGGAGAGGAGTCTGAAAACCATTGAGTTATACCTCCATCACTCATTACGCATCATCCACAAATGAACTGACACGCACTGTATTTCTTGTAGCTCTTTGGCTTTCCGACTTGGATCCTGTCCTGCTGCCGGCGGGTACAATGACCTCGGGGCACCTTTCAAGTCGAGGCTAGCCGCAGCAGTCTTGAATACGGGGCAATAACACGAAGCATTGGATTAAGCTTACAGCGTCTGACTCGGAGCTGATTCCAGCTAATGCTATCGGGGGTTTCTCGACTTGGCTCAGCGCCACCGGCAGTGCTGGTTGACTTTGGCTTCCAGACTGGATAGATGTTTCAGCATGGATACTAGTAACTTCAGACGAAAATAAAATTACTTCTAGAGCGCTACTAGTACCTGGGGCTGTAGCTGCCACAGAACCCGAGTCCCAGCTTGAGTTAGACTGCGATGGAATTGTCAGTTCTAGTAAGTCACCACCACTGGCATGATAGGTGCTGGTTGTATCATGATCTCGGCCAACCTCAGGTTCGAGTCTTTGTCTCTTTGCAGAGCTCGGAGGGTCTGGGAAACCGTTAGGATCACCTCTTGATAGCAGAAGCACTTGGCGTCTCTGTTCGATACGGTGGTGCTTCCAGGCTGTGCAGACGTCTTGGTGGCGAGAAAGATTGTGGGGCTCCGGGAAGGAATGTCCACACACCTCAATGCATTTGAATCGATGACTCATAAGAAAAATGGTCATGAGGGTAAAGACGACTTGAAAGAACATGAAGTAGCATATTCTCACTGGCACGGTGGTAGATACCCTTCATAATGGTTTCGCTGTGAGCTATTACTGATGCGTGAGCACATGTAAATGTTTTCCATACGTGTTGGCACCCGTGATGATGATGACTGGATGTGGGCCTGAGCGAAGTAGATTCAGAGTTGCCAGTGCCAGTGGCAGCACCGTTCAAGTTGGTCAGACCATCTGTCGCAGTGGCTCAGCCTGAGAGACTCGCCAAATGTATGCATGCAATGCCAAATATGTCAAACCAGCGCCAACACAGGATGCCGCCCACTGGCACTAGGGGCAACCGAAGTCGTGGAGCAAGCACTGGCACTGCAGCAATCCAGATGTTTTTGTTTTCACTTTTCAATCTGTCCAACATGCTGTATCCAACATTATACTGGTGTGTTTGCCATCGACTCAGATACTGCAGCAGCGTTGACAAACCCTTGACTACCCTCAAAACATCATCATGATGGTGCGATGGCATCTTCGACTCAGAAGCAAACGAAAATGAGAAGGAACTGAAGCGATATGACTTGCTGACCATTCAGAACAGTTTTGTGGTTCGGGCCACCATGGATACAACTGCAGGAACAAGTCGAGAAGCTTTGGGTTCCCAGTGACCACACGACAATGATCTGAGTCATGACTCTGATCTTGATGAGCCTGATTTTTCACCTCCTCCGACTCAACCTCACCTCGACTAATGTCATCCACACCAGGACCATTATCCAGCGAGTCAACCACATCTGCCAGTGAGTCCAAGTCCGTCATTACGGTAGGTCTACGAGATTCACCGTGACCTATACCAGCCGTGGCTATCCATCATGGATAGCGTACGATGGCACCAGCGGCCGTTCATACTATGTGCTGTCGCCAAAGATGCGAGTTCGAGTTGAATGCTGACCCACAATAAAAAAAAGCCAGCCTGTGGGACAAATGAGCGGCTCTGCACTCTCCATTATGTCGACCATACCCTCATTCCATATGTAACCCGTGCAGGTCACCACTGTGGCACTGGCGATTCCTGACTCAGTATGTCAACAGTTGTATCTACTAGTAGTATTCATGGAGTGGCATTACTGTGTGACGGTGAATCTCTGATTGAGTCCGAGTCAGAGACACCATGACCACACCACTGTGGTGACCTGTGCCATCACTGGCAGGCACTGACACTCAGGCTGTGACTCGAATGAATGAATTCAGACCGTGACGATACCAGTACATAGTATGCAGAGACATGCTTGGGATGGTCATTTACTACCATTACTAGACTTGATCGGTCATTACAACAACACTGTACTCAAGGAGATCCTCAAGTTCATCCCAACTGATAGTATCTGCAACTCTGGTGTATGGGTTAGAAGCAGAATGTGCACTTCGCAAGCTGTGGGCATACCTACTCCCCTCAGTCTGCAAACCAAAACGAAGCCCACCCGAGGATACTTCAACACTTCGTATCTGATAGACCACATCGACATCTGAAGTTGGTTCGGAAAAACGGAATATCTTATCAAGAATGACAGGTTGCAAAGAGAAATCGAGTAAATTATCCAATAGATGTGACGTGATCTGGGACGACCTGGCTTGGGAGCTTGGTTTCTCGACAGGTGGTAGAGGGGGCGGGCGGGCAAGGCCACGAAATCGTCCTTGCCGCCGGGTAAACTGCTGCCTGCGTGCAACTCTATCAATGAATTAGTACCACTATGTAGTCAAGTTTGAAACAAGGAATTTGACCTCAGCTGATTCATTTTCTCTTCAATCTTGCGACACTCGGCATAAGGGAGGCGACTAAGAATGTCATGCTGTAGGAACAGAAGAGTATGCACGGCACAGCAAATTTCGAGGTGGCTATGGTATCATCCCATGTTAGTACCAAGGTCTAAAACCAATTGAACACTATCTACTTACTCTTCTGTGCTGGTGGCTTGGTGGTGGATGATTGTCTCCATCTTGCGCCGTAGGTCATCTCTGCCTAGGTGATCAAGCGACGGCCATTTAGTTCTGGGTGGCAGGACCCGACCTTGGTTGATAATCCGCTGGTAGGCACTTTCTGATTGCGGATATGTCTTGATGGCTGCAGAGTGTTCTGCCAGCACATTCATATAAGCTACAGTTTGCTTCGCCATCATGTTGGCATCAATGCCGGATGGACAGGGAGAATGGGAACGAAGCTGTGGGCGTGGAGAAGGTTCGAGTGTGGAGGACATTCCAGACAAACGTGAGGATACATATGGCCTGTAGCGTCGAGACATGGTGGCAGACTTGGTGAGAGCACTTAATTACATAATGCCTTCCAAAGAGTTTGTTTAAAGAAACACAGAAACACGAAAATCAGGTGACCCGTGGAGCTTGGAGGCTTACATAACATCTTGTTATCTTCTGCCACACTCCATCATGCTCCGAGATCACGCGCTTGCACCCAAGTTGGATACTGGAGTAAGTACTTGAGAGAGCTGCCACATTGCCTTGAAGGCTCAAATTCAAACCTTGCCTAATACATGAGCAATCTTACACCCATGTAATACAAGGCAAGTCACACTGGTGCATGAGTACCATGAGTAACTTGAAGTGAGGCGGTACAGCTCTGCTGCCGCATCTGAGTCACTGCCAGTGCTGACTCGGAGGACTCCAAGGAAGCATCCTAGCTTGCTGTTTTTCACACCACTCCCTCTCCAGGTCTGCTGTCCGACGAGACATATTGAGAGTGACAATACCTCCACATGCCCGAGACAATGTGCCCCACGCAACCATAATGGCAACGCCGACATGGACACACCTGGGCATACCAACGACGACACAATGACGACATGATGTTGTCAACGCAATGTGAACAACATCAAAATCGACACAATGCCGACATGAATGATCCCAGGCCTTACCCCCTCATTCCTCCTGTGCATCTGCACACCACAAGGCCATGCACGTGAAGCACGGCCTTGTGTTATGCAGACGCATGGGCTCGGACTCGGACATGCTGTGTCAGTGCATTTGCTGCCAGTGTTCAACAAGAAAGGTCGGTTCAGGTTCTTGCTTGACAACAGTAGTACATAAAACACAAAAAGGATATACTAGTACAAGCATTTGAGATTCGAGTACATGTAGATCACGGCGGAGACACTCTCCAATTTTCGAGGTTCAAAGCATTAGGTGATACTTTCGTGAACTCTGGAAGGTGCAGATCCTCTGGTATAACAGCAGGCATACATATCATGGGGAACGAGATTGGCCAGTGTGGGACCACGAAGATTAGGTGCATAAATGCCGCCAAGCTGTATATTATCCGTGATGTCCAGCTCCCACGAAGGGATGTGGTGGGCCTTTAGCCCCTTGATGGTAGACTTGAGCTTACCAGGAGGACGGATCCGCAGCAAATTCAGCATTGTCCAATATGCATCTACTGCATCACTGTCATCGGATGCCCAGTCGGAATACTGAACAGGATGAAAGCCTGATCCTCCCAGGATTCTGCGGAGCTCGAGATACGTATGTAGATGCTGCAACACAGTAAAGTAGAAGTAATAAACATGAAGATGTATCAACTCACCTCGGCGTGCATTCCATCCACTAGGTAGATCGGCTTCTGTCTTTCGCGTGTAGACATCATATGAGACGCCATAAGCCCCCTCTGGATCCATGTCCTGTAGCCTCTCGTAGAGTTGGTGAGGAATAATAAGAGGAAGATTGTTATCAGCGTCCATATCACAGTAAAAATAACAGTGAGTTGGATTGTTGGTATAGTCGCAGCTGCCATTCCGCTGGTACTTCTGGCCAGCCTGGCTGGGGAAGAGCGTAAAAGTGTCCTCACATTGGAGCGACTGTGACGTCAGTTGGACTCCAACAACCAGGTTGTTACCAATCTTTGCCACAACTTTGAGTTTAATTTTGCCGACCATTCAATGCACCACTGCGTGATGGGCCGCCATTGGAGACTCAGAAGACTGTAAAGGATATATGGGGTGGAGTTATCGTCACAAAAACAAACCTTGTCAGCGCTGCTGCGGATCGAAGGCGCACGACCATTGCTTCATAGGTCACTGATGCTTTGAGATCGCGCGGTGTGATTGGAGACCGTAAAGGGCCCATATATGAGGTGGTGAACTTGAGGTAACGTCAGGACTCAATTCCGAGTCAATCCATGGTCACTGGCACTGTCACCCGTTGCTCGTTTCCCCTCGGGCTCGAACCTTATAGTGTTTCCACAGATCCAAGTCACCAGAATCTTGAGGTATTATCATGATACAGTGGGTCTAACCACCAACATATGACTTGAATGCCTTTGCCCTCTCTGCGATCCAAGTCGGCGAATACTGTAGAGGATATGTGAGGCAGGGTTGAAAGGAAACCTCATTTGCAATGCTGTGGATTACCAAGGCCATGGCGCTCCATCTTGCCACTGGCATCAACTTTGCTCCACTGTGTGGTGCGATTGACGAAGATTGTAGTAAGTGATACTTTATGGACTTTGGAATCTTGCCTGCGATGCAGCGGATCCACTGTACCCAAACTCATTCTGAGTCATTTCATCCAGATCATCGTCAAGTTCGTCGTAAACCGGGCCACTAGCCTGAGATCTAAGCCCCTTCAAGTTTAGTACGGCCGCGTCAACGGTCTAGCTAGGCCGGCACACCTGATGAGTATATTGTTACCGGCATCATTGAGTCAACAGTACTCCATTGCATGGTGTGATTAGCAGCGACTGTAAAGGACTCGGATCATGATATGTCATGGTGGTCAAGTCAAAAGTTACAACTGAATTCACATCTATGCA
Source organism: Boletus nobilissimus (assembly GCA_038088815.1). Classification (NCBI taxonomy): domain Eukaryota; kingdom Fungi; phylum Basidiomycota; class Agaricomycetes; order Boletales; family Boletaceae; genus Boletus; species Boletus nobilissimus. Next base: position 6,183 of record JBBPJO010000275.1, on the reverse strand, counting down.
CACTGAGTCAGATCTTGGTTTACACTTGTTTACTCATTTTGGGACCAATAGCCTGCCCTCCGTTTCGTACTGTCACTCCTTCAATGGGTGGCACTCTCTCTCCTGTGGCATACCTCCCATAGACACCTCTTAGTCAAAGAAGAAATGATGAATACTGTATTTCGTCGCACTAGCCCGATACAACCCTCAAGGAACTAAGTACAAATAGCAGTACAAGCCAACTGGTCAGTAAATAGGCGTAACCCAAAATCTGAGCGTCTGTAACGTCAGGAAACAACTTGAACCTTGTTTACCATGCCACAGATTAATACTATGGCCAGTCTTGCTATGGCAATGCTCCACTGCGCGGTGCAACTACCGATTGGTGAAGACTAAAGGATATGTGAAGGAAACGTCAGGAACATAATTTGAAACCTTGTTTGCAATGCTGTGGACCCGGATTACTACAGGCACTCCACAGCGTCTTTCCACCTGCCATCAGGTCTGACAATGCTCCACCGCGTGGTATGATTGGCGAATGCTGCAAAGGGTATGTGAGGCGGCAAACTTGAAGCTAACACCAGGACCTTATCCAAGTCAAATCCATGCCCGGGCCAGCGGTTGGTGGTTAGTACTGGCTACTACTAATAGCCTCTAAGTTTCCACTCGTTGCCCATGGGCCCGGGCCAACCTTGTCGTGTTGCCACGGAATCAAGTTACTGGCACGAGAGCCTAGAGGTATCATGGTGAGTCTAACTACCTATGATTCGGATGAGTCTTCTGCTCTCTCTGATGGTTATCGGGCTCAGAAGTCTATCCATACTACCTCCTGTTTTCCTGACGAAATCAAGCGTCACATCTTCCGCCTAGCGAGTGTGAATTCTGGACCTGCGGCCATGCAACACTTCCTACTTGTTGCAAGACGAGTTCATTATTGGTAGGGACTCAGACTCTGCGGGGGGTCTGGCTGCTGATTACATGTAATAGGATAGAGCCGCTCTTGTATGAGGCGGTGGACCTCCACTGCCAGGCAATGGCAGAGTCGTTCATACACTCTTTGGAGTCTCGTCCAGCATTTGCCAGTGCTGCTATAAAAATGCTGAGCCTTCGACGATCTGTTACACCTGAGCAAGGAGCCAAGATACTCCGGCTTTGCCGGGGGTTGCAAGAACTGGCCCTCAAAATTGTTGCTGACCTGCCAGACGACCAAAATCCGCTTCGCGAACCTCTCAACTTGAATACCCTTCAGCTGTCGACGTTGTCATTGGATATCGCATCAGCATTTTATGGTTCAATGATTTCCCTTCCCAAACTGCCTCTTCTTAAGTGCATCAAATGCCTTCACTTGACCAATGGTTGGGTCGCAAGGTGCGGCCTTTACATAGGTCTTCCATATCTATCTCAACTAACTCATGTCTCGTTCCCTGTCCAGCCATCTGGACAAACTGGGATCCACACTGACATCCTCGCATTCATGCTCCAAGTCTTTCCTAGGCTTCAGGTGGTAGCTCTGTGGCGTATGCCATACCAGGACAGTCAAGTTATCTACGATTTCCTGCTGGAACGAGGGCTCCTGGATCATAGAGTTGTCATATTCAATGCAGCGCGGTTCACAGATTGTGTATGATCAGTCGGTGACATTTGGAAGCTTGGGGACATGGTTGTTCAATGGCAAAAGGATGGTATGATCCAATTGATCTTGATTGTTGTTCCCTATTAATACGGCGCTAGCAGATCTTGTTGCTCCCACTGTTGAGCAGTTTCCTGCATTACCATTGTAGTCTGCCAGTGACTCGGAGTCATGGTATGATGGGGCACGATGTCAGCTACTACATAACACCACGGTATATAATGTAACAGTAGAGGTACAATACAGAGTACAACACATTGGAATCAACACCTGAGCCTGAGTCGACTTGGATGCAATGAAGGCGACCCTACAAGGATGACGAATTGACCGTGACAAGTACTACCTCCTCAGAGTCCGTACCTCCTCGGAGTCCGTACTACTAGTACTCACGCACGCACCCCTCCCCCGAGTCATCCTTCGCTCAACACGAGCACTGGCTGTTGCAATTGCCCACTTCCCTTCATATACACGTACACTAACACAGTTACTACAGCAAATAAAGAGCTCCATTTCCGAGTTTTCTGCATCAAACCCGGCGGGCCTCAGGTGATGGCATGTATAAGCTGATGTATGTACATACCCTAATACATTCTCCCTGTGGTTCTTCTGAGTTGCTTCAACCAGAGGGCGAGTGTGGTGAATGGTCTGAATAGTGTCATGGATGCGAGCAAAGAAATCCATAACTATGACGGGAGACAATTTGTAGAGGACATAAAGGCATTCGGGTGAGACAAGTTCTATGTCATCTACGTGCCGTACACCCAATCTTGTGAGTGGCACAAGAAAGAGCTTCGACCAGCCGCGGTGTGGCTCCGCACTGTCAAGTTTTGCCAGGAAGTCATGAAGAGATGGATAGAGGATGTGCGGGGCAAATGTTTCAATCTCGAAATCAGCGAGGATGGACTCAGATGCCAGTGTGTTCTCGCTGGCAGGATGTGAGACCAACATGGTTGTGCTGGCAGACTCAGAGGTATGATTCAGATAATCCACTTCATCAAGATGATCTACTAATTGCGGATGTCGGACCACCCACTGGCGATTGGTAGTCTCGGGCCAGTGGTCACCAAATTAGGAGGCGGGCCCGAGAATACGGACTTGGAGGTATTACACATACTGTGGAGAATATCTCGTCAGAAGTCTCCACGTCATCTGACCGATTGATCTCAGACTCAAAGGGGATCATTACAGTCCAACTTGAAGCTTAAGCTCACTCCCGCCAACCCTGAATTTCATCAGTGAGTCCGCACTCATGCGCACTGTAAAATGGTGAGCCGACGGAGCCTCTATGGAGTTGTGCCTGCCTAGAACTGAACCATAACAGAGAAATGTGTCTGCCAATTCAGTCAAAACCGATTGGCGGTCATTTAGTGAGCACTAGCCCCCTCGTAACCGGATCACATTCAGGTAAGTTGCTCCACCAACTTACGGCATGCCAGTGGTACCTTGTCATGGTAGTGACCCTGCCACAGTGTTGTTCGTATCGAATCCGTCAGCAACTTCTCTGGGCAATGCTTAAAGGGGACACTCTAGCTCTCGGGTCTCCTACAGCTACATGAAAACCCTGTCTCATGAGTTCTAGGAACAACAACACAGATCCTGCTGGCAGTGGCGGCGATACTGCTAGTATCCTCCTTTGGTGGCACATCACTCACTTAGAGGAGGAAAACAACCAACTTCGTCAAGCAAACAAGAAGTATGCACTTTCCTTTGTTTGCTCACTTTATATGACGTTTCGTGTAGCCAGAAAGCTCGGTATAACTCTCATTGTCTTGCAGGACAGGCCATTCAACGGCTGGTCTCCCTGACAGATAAAATTGAGTCAATGGTGGATGAACACGACCGCAGGCTGATCAAACCCACCAGTCGCACAACTGCAGAGTACGTGTTCTGGTTGTGCATAGAACACTGACCATTATTCTGTTAGGCAAGATCGCCTTAATCACTGCTATGCAGAACTTATTCGATGGGTGCCATCGCTTCAAAAGCTTCTAGCATCTGATGTGGATGGCAATGAACTCATTAAGGTATACGAAGAGGTACAGCTTCCCCTTTAGTTACTCAGAGTCAGAGTAATGTGGTTAATTTAATTATAGCTGAGGAAGGGGGCCGAAGGAGCCCATGCAGATGATACGGCATCACTGAAGCCTGTAGTAGCGCACTGGTTAAACGAGCGCTCACCTCCTCCCAAGCACGTCCTTAAGGCCAAGTCCAAAACATGCCGCGGTTTCTTTCATCAAGTCACCAGGGAGCTATTGTGTCCCATCGAGTACAACTGGGATGACCCAGCGTAGGCTTCCGCACCCATTATCGATTACCTAACTAATCTCTACGGACACAGCACCCGGAGGAACATTCGCAGCTTGCATCCACACTTTCTGGTCACTTCGTACCATTGGCCAAGGTTTTTGTTCAAGGATGGGAAATTTAATCATGACGACCCATCAGACGGCATTTTCCAAGGGGACCTGCTTGTGAGGGTAATGGAGTTCATTTTACTGCCACATAATTTGTCGCACTCATGCACTCTTTACAGGCATTCAAACAGATTTTTACTTCACCCAGCTTGGTATCTCCAGACAAGTTTGGATCAGACGATGAAGCTGAATCAAACGATGGTGATGTTGATGAATCCGAGTCGCCTTGCAAGCGCCAGAGACTTATGGATGCTGCTAATGGTCGTGGACGAACTCGCTCACATGTGGCCACACTTCTAGGCATGAAGGCAGTGCAGCCACGGGCAATAGCATACATCGCCGTGCAAGTGAGGTGCTTTCCACTATTTGTCGAACTTTCTAACCCGTTACAATGAAGCTCCGCTTCGCACTATCTAGTGTGTCAAGCTGGCGAAATACCGATGCTAATTTCAACAGTGACTTGTTCTACAACAACATTGTCACTTGGTTCAAATGCCCCAGGAATGAGGCGGTGAAAACAAGGGTTGAGAAAATCTTGCTCTGGTGGAACAGGTAAGTCTGTTCAATTTCAATGACCGTTTGTTCACTAGCCTCGACAACACAATTAAGGAGCATCTTTGGACCTGAAAAAGCGGCAGAATATGGGCCACAGTGTTTGAAGAACACCTCCGTAGCTGCAAGTCTAGCTCAGCAGTGTGGGCTGGAGTTCGACTCGATGCCCTGATGTGATTCCAGCAATGCATCTGTAGTTATATGCTGTAATAGTCCTTTTGTCAATGTACATCTGTATGGTTGCTTTGCTCCTTTGTGCGACTCTACCTTCGAGTTGCCTAATGATGATAGTAAACTGGATCATGGGGTATTGGGTGCCTTCTTGTCAATCTGGATGTCCTTGTGCATCCTATTCGCGATTCCTGAGCTCACCCACATGTGTCATTAAGACGAATTAGAATGGATGAGGTCGAATTGCTTCCCCTATTGCTACTTATCTGATTTTTACTGCGTTGGCGGAAGTAAGCATGAGTGACTGGTGCTGACATAGGACACCCAGTTGATGAGGTAATCTGATGTATTATAATTGACCATCGTTCTGAGCACAGCTCTCAGTTGCAATATTCTATGGGGGACTAGCCATCCCACTGTCATTAGGATACCGCCTGCGCAGGAGGGGGTAACAATGCATTCTTATACATATTCCCATAAACCTGGTTGCCATAATGACTCTCCTGACATCCATTGCCAAGCTTATAATTTGTTTCTAAAGTCATTTAACAAAAAAATGTTTTTAGTGATGGGATGTGGATGTGGCGCAGGAAGAAGAAAGTAATACCATTCGGCATATCCCGCTTCCGATCTTCCACTCAAACATCTGCATGATATTGCTCAATCGAATATAGCTGAAGTAGATGTTATGTGTGTAGATACAAGGCGGAGGTACGAAGAAAACTCAAAGTCCACGCTGCTGATTGAGGTTGTGTGCGGTCGGGCGAAACCCGGAGGGTTTCCGACTCGATGCTGGCCCCAGCCTGAAAGGGGGCAAGGTGAGCTGTGAGGGTGGGCTGGGCCCTCGCAGACAGCTTGACCGGCGCACGGACAGGTGTTCGGGCGACAAGCGTCGAGCAAAGCCAAAAAGCTTTAGCTTGTTGGCGCTGCGAGAGGGAGCGGTGGGTGGGTGACGACGAAAGGAAAGAAAGGAAAAAACCGCGAGCGAGGTTCTGCGCGAGGTTCGAGCGGGCAGAGGTGGCAGGAAGAAGGAAAAAGACGCGCCACCTCGCTTAGCTCTCGCGCAGACCTCATCCTACGCCGCTTCGTGCCTCCGCTTACTTAGGATACCATTAAGTTTCACTGGAACGCAACCGTGCACGTACAATAGGTAAGACCGCTAAGCTTATTCATCTGCCACAATGACCACACTCTTCCCAGTAAATGCACCCTTGATAAAATTATCGAATGCAACTTCAGCATTCTCCAATCCCCTCGTAACATCTTCCCTGTACATCAGTTCCTTGGACGCGACCAAAGCAGGCACTTCCCGCTCAAATGCCTCCAGATACTTGGGAGAGAGTGTGGTGGCGACGAAACCATTCATCGAGATCTCCTTCGGAATGATGCTGACCAGGTTCTGTCAGATACAATATCCTTGAGTAAGTCGTCCTCGGA
>JBBPJO010000274.1:0-17158 GCA_038088815.1 Boletus nobilissimus | reverse complement strand
AAGGAAGAACAACCGGGGAGCCAATTGACTAAGTACTCTCACTCACTCAGTAGACTAGCTCTATATTTCTTTTCTTCTGTTTGATCTGGTAGTTAGCGTTGTCCTATCACCAGCTTATAGTCAGATTAGGCCCAGAGGATAACTGTGTATAGATTAACCTAGCGTCTAGCAGTCCAAATCCTGAACAAACGACAGTGGCTTCACCCTCGCTGGCACCGGGATCAGAATCACGCCCCATCGACGTAGACTCTCTCCCTTCTCTCCCTCCAACTCCCTCTCGCCCCACTTGCCCTGTCCTCAGCTGATGCTTCGCGTGTAATCAGTGAGGACATCTTCGCGCAGACTGTCCCCATTACGAATGTCCATTCTGCCGTGTCACCGCCCCTGGCCACATCCAGGCCTATTGTCCCCGTTGCTGCTGTTCCTCCTGTGGGGAGCTGGGTCATTCTGATGACATCTGCCCTCTCCAGCGTAACCCTCTTGACGACTACGACCCCACTGATTACGAGGTCAACGAAGGTGAGGAGATGGATTAATGGTCTCGCAGGTGCTTCGACGATAGGAAGGGGGTAATGTTACGGATTACGAGGGAGTACACTTTTTCGTTTACACTTCTCAATCACTCGTCTTCTAGACTCGTCTCTTCACTGTGCATGGTTGTATTCGTCATGGAGTCGTCCTCCATTATACCAGATACGTTTCCCGATCTCTTTCCCTTTCCGTCTCGCACGGCGCCCCACCCTTACTATATCTAGACTTCCTTCTCGTTCCGCCACAGTCGCCTTATTCAGACTTCTCTGCCTGTGGCATCACCTCTATTTATGACTCACTACGACTCATTTGCTGTGCATCGAGTCATACCTTAGCGACCGCGGATGCTGCGCATCCTTCCCTTATTTAGAAGGGGCCTACCATATATAAGGGCGCTCTCTCGCCCTCTTGTATTTTCCCTAAGCTAGTTCTATGCAATATCAGTGTAGTTTCTAGTAACCACCAAGTCTAGCAACGTTCCTAGATAGGTGAGACTAGCTTAGGCTTCGCATCATCCCGAAGCTCGGCATTGCTCCTCAAGGATTCCTCTACTCGTCACTCACTCTCACTTCTCTACGTGCGAACTCCTCTTTGTACTGCAGCACGCTACGTTAACACTACGCTGTGCATTACAGGAAAACATATGGGAAAACGCATTGATTGCTTCATTGTACCACTGCAATCCATGAAGGGCGGCATGCCTTCGCTCATATCCCCATGGACTCAAAGAGTCTGCCTTGATTGCCTGTGTCAGTAGAGTTCAGGTTAGTGAGGTGCCAAGAAATGTGAGACCATACGTCATCTGCATCCTCCAATGCATCTTCCCACCACCCCAGTGTCGCTTTGGGTTCGGCAGATTCAGGTACAACGCAGTAGAGTATTGGACTATTGCTCTCTTAGGATCCTCAGATTCTACAGAAGCGTCACCATTGCTTTCGAATGTGGTACAACACTTTTGAATGAGATCTAGCACCGAATAGTGAGCATATTTGTAAAATGATCACAAGATGTATATCCTCGTCCCAATTGGCAATCACCACACTTGTTAATGGTCCTTCACCGAGAGTTTCGAGCATAGCAGAAAGCAGGTCTAGCACATCCACATGGCCTGCAGCATACATCACTTTCCATAAGTGCAACTGAATCATGGGGCCAAGGCTGTCAAAGTCCCATCCAAATATCTTTCAAATAGTCAGTATGAATGCAGAAGGACTCAAAAGCATTGCATTACAAGGGGGGTGACTGCCAAGTAAGAATTCTGGCGAAATGGGACGGCCTCTTGTGCGCACCTAAACAATTCTATTGCACATTTTTTGTCTCCTTCTCTCATTGACATGCCTCCGAGTATGAGGAGCATCTGAGCCTGTAAAATACCTTGTCAATCATACTCGAATGTGTCCAGCCCCATTGAATATGTACCTGTATGGTGATATATGGTAACTCATCATCAACTATCTTGATCAGGTCACCTACACGCAATAGAGTGTCATCGTGTTTCCCACATTCAAATGAAACAATTGCCTGAAACAAAACATCAGCACTAGTGGCACCAGTAAAGACAAAAATCACATACCTTGATTAACAAGAGAAGCTTATGTTCACTTGGAAGGCCATCACCAAACATGAGGTCAAATCTGCACATGGCCTGTTCATACTCTCTGTTTCCAGCAGAGGCGACTGCATTTGCAATATAGCCAATGACACATAGCTGAACGTCTATAGACTAAGGCATGATGGTCAGCAGGACCACAGAACGAACTATGACTGGGACTCACCTTGTTGGCACCTTCAAGAGCCAAGTGCCACTGTTTCGAACGAGTCCACACAAGAGCATGCTGAGCAAGGGCATGTGCATGATGAAAAGGACTCGAGAGACACGTAATATCTTCAGCCAAGAGCAGCTCAATGCAAGTCCAGTTGCCCTGCGACCACAATTTGAATGCTATGTCACTGATGCAGATAAAGGCCAACTGCGATACTGTGAAGTTAGAGCAAGCAAGCAAACGATGTTTCATTAAAACTCATGTTTCTGGGGAAAAACAAGAGCGAATGATGAACTGTTAGACTGATGTCAACTCTGAATGAATGGTATTGCTTACATTTACTGTCAAGTATAAGCTTGGAAGGATGTCACACAGACTCAGGAGGGTGACCTTCCCGTTTTCTTCTCCAGTGACAATGTGATCGTCGCTGGGAGAGAGCACATGGACCAAACATTGCTAGTGTGCTCAATTTCAGAACCGATTTGCGTGTGACCAGAGGTGTCCCAAAAGGTTAATGAGTTGGACGCGATAACAGCAGCGAACTTTTGATTGTGCACTAGGATAATGGAAGTGGGTTGTCCGTCAGGAATGGACCACTTGCTGAGTAGGCTCCCAGAGGAGGTATCAAAACACTTCACCTCCAAGTCGCCTGACAAAGTGGCAAAAAGTTTAAGACCGTCAGTCGACCATGCAAGCAGTGATGATGTGTTCTCTGAGAACCAGCAAGGGATTTCCAACAGCTGTTGGCCATTCTCGCCGTCGTAGATGTAAATTGACTTTGGGTCCTTGTCATCGCCAGTACCAGTAATGGTAGCAAGTCAGTCACCGTCTGGAGAGAACTGCACCTAATATACTCTCCTCGGAATCAGGTATCCCAGCCTACTGCGATAGACATATCTGTCCAAGCCTGTATAGATATTTGAATGGACCTGGTTGGTAAAACCAGGGGTGAGACATGATGCCTAGATCATCATGATGCTGAGACAAGTCTCGTTGTCACCCAGTCTCAAGAAACTACCCTCATTGATAGCATATATCTGTGTGCATTTCAACTCTTAGATTTTTTTTGAAATGACGGGGAGGAGGCTTGTCAGAATCTTACTTGGCAAGATGTGTGACATGCCAGGAATGACACAATGTTTGTGCTTACACTTGAGGAGGGGAGGATTTGATTTGAGCAAGTTTCAAGCTCATCCGGCGGCTGCAGGCAATATACAGATGATTACATAACTGGCAGAAATGGCCGTCGGTTCTGGGTCAAGAACCTAGCACCTTGTTGATGTGACGCAAGGGGAGTAAGTTGGGGGTCAACCATTCGTTGCGGTCTGTGACAGACATGCCAAGTTCATGATGTGGCAATTTCATCCAACATGAGAAGCATAGTAACACCATTAGTAAGTGAGGTCATTCCACACACTCCGAGCTCAACTGAAAACTGACCTCTAGACTGTGCAGGAATAAAGTTGAAACAATTGTGTGCTCAAGACCATTCCCTCCGCCACTTTCCAGAAGGACTCGAGATGCTGGCGGAGAGGGCACAACCTGCAATTCATCATGATCCACAGTCTGTGGGATGCCATTATGCATTCCTTTTCCCTCCCACATCCTACCTAGCATACTAAGAAAACAGTCAAGCAGATCGAGGCCAAAAAAGAAGGTCATTTTTACAACAGCTCACCTAGCGCTGTCATCTCAGGTCCCCCAGCCTCTCGAATACCAATTTCCCAATCTTCACGAGACCCATGTCAACAGTGCACAGGGAACCATGGGAGAAAAGAAACACATACAACCATAGATGATGGTAACTGCCATGAGGATACCAGTTCTACTACCAATGACACCCATCAAGTCAGCAGAGATGAACAAGAGACCGAGGGCTCCTCCAAAGGCAGTGGCAGTGGGGATTGTACATTGAACCTTCTCGGTGTCCAGCCATGAACTAGGGAACTCATATACAACGCAAGATCACATTCCTGCATAGATACTCATCATCTGTTGGTCCTTGAGCTGTTTGGCAACATCCCTGGGACCGCTTTCCTGAAACTTCAATCCAAGTCTCAGAAGAGAGAGCACAGGCAGAGACAACAAAGGCAACATGAAAACAGTGTGAATGGGATCGATGAGCGCTTTCTTGATCATGTGAAGGGGGTGATATGTAATAAGCGATACCAGAAACAGCATGGAGCTGCACTGAATCTTCAACAAGTAAACTTGAAATGATGTATTTGACATTAAGGCTAACCTCCCAAACACCAATGAGCTTCACCAAAAAGTTGGAAGGGAACTGCGACCCAAGCATTTGAGAAATGAGGAACACGTTGGAAGTAAGTGCAGACTGGAGCATGATGGGCATATTGGACATATAGAAGAGTTTTACGGGGTACGAGCCGCATTGCCCTTGGAAACAGTTGCTCTTGACAGAAATCTCAATGCAGAAGCCTTGCAAGTAAATGATAATGGTGAAGACGATAGTGGTGGCAATTAGGTTTATGACGTTTGGGAGACATTCTCACCAGAAAGCCTTGCCATGTCATGCCAGGTGAACAAGAGATGGAAGAGGGAAACAATGGCACCTTCGAATTCTGGACCACAACCGGTGTTGATAGTCGTCGGAGAGAACACCTTCCAGATGATGGTTTCACAGGTGTTGGTAGCAATGAAGAGATATCCTGGAACCAAGACCATAACCCTTTTGAAGGAGTTCATCAAGCAAAATGATAATGAGAGCTGCAATGACAGGCTGAATGATGAGCAACAAGCAGATGCCGGCACCCAAATCCTTGGGTTGCCCATAGAGACCGGTGGGGAGATAGACAGTGGCCTGACCAAGAGGGATGATGAGCGTGAACACTAAATTTCTAGTCAGAAAAATCATTGGTGATATTTCGCCAGTAAAAGAATATAGATGTACGTCTCTGTGCACCACCAAAAGAGCATGGCCTTCCTTCCAGCTGAGGTCGACTTCAATCAAGCTGGCGCCTGCCACAAGCTCCATGATCATTCCACTGGTGAGGATTGAACTGATGCTGAGTTCCATGAGAGTACCACAGTTTGAGGCAAGAATGACACACATCCAATACAGAGGGTTGGTTGGATCAGAAGACATCATTCCATAGAGCAGGACTTGGGAGCAGACCAAGAAAATAAGGAGCATAACCGTGGTCCATACCTGGCGAAGAATGAGCAGTAGAATGGTTGAATGTTGGTCACACACCTTATGGTCTGGAGAAGAGACTTCAAGGGAGGAGAGGAAGGAAAGGGTGGACAAGATTCAAGAACCGAACTTCTTCAAAGACAGACAATCAGCTTTGAAACTGTTGAAGACAAAGTAAAACTAAGAGTCTCATCACTGCGATACATGGTCTATGGTGGAAGCACTCCTGAACCGGGATACCTGGTTCCGAGAGTAGACTGCTAGCACTATGCTACTGCTGCTACTATGGTCCAATGCTGCTGTTGACGCTTCATAGTCACCAGCACAGAACAATTCTGGCTGACAGCTGACAAAACCCTCCCCCACTTTGTGGGAGTCGGGAATACTACTAACCATTCAGTGCTCCCTGATGTTACGATTTACTCTTTTCTTTACCTTTCTTAAGCCTTGTACTACTATTATCGCGTGTTCAAATCTTGTCCAGGACTATATTCTTTTTCTTTCATCGCTGACTCATCCCCTAACCACATGACCTTATCTCACTTGCTTCGTCAGCGATTCCTCCCATCTGATTCCTTCGCTTTCCATGATGTTCTATGCTTGCCCTTAACTTCTTTTCTGCCTATATAAGCCTCGTCGAATCACTCTTGTATTCCCAGTTTAGACCTCCTTGGAATACATCTTGTATCTGCACTTTCCAAGCCTTGACTCATCGTCAACACTCGATCAACTCCTTGAATCTTTGAACCCTTGAACCCTGAATCTTCGTCACGCTAGCATTCGACTAGCATTCCTTTGATCTATTGGACTTCGTACTGCCATTGAGGGTACGCTCATTCAGAACCCTTGACCCCCTTCATGACCATCCAAGGCTACGTCTGTGTCGCAAATTTTGTAACCCAGGTTCCAATCCTGCCATATTTAGACATAAATGGAAGCGAATTTTAACTATATTGGATGGGTATTCTAAACGAAACGTGCGCCTTTGAATTCCGTGATGCACATGATAAGGACCCATTCGTTTATCGCAAATCCCTTGCAACTCCTTGCGATGCCACGGCAATGCCCGAGGCTCCCAGGCCTTGGGTGATGTGGCCCATAATCGCAGTTCATCATCCCATTCTATCCTATCCAGCTACCAGCGTCCTCAAACTCGTTCCCCTCCTTTGTAAACAGTCATATACCTTGTCACATACAATGCCGTCCAAGCGTACATATCATATGAAGAACGGCCCAGGAGAGAAGATACCCTGTCGATATTGTAACAAAGAATACACTCAACGCGGCCTCAAATCGCACGAGTCCAGTTGTGCAAGCAGACTACAGAAAAAGGCACGAGAGAAAGAATTTGCAGAGTTGTCAGCGCAGGTGGCCATCGCCCCGACTCAAGGCCCAGAGTATGTGTCTCATATGAGTATTTGTTTTAATAGAATGGCGAATCTGACTCAATCATCCAACTCTTGTGCAGGGAAGCTCAAACGACTCCAACAGCCAGTAGCAGGACCCTCTGTGGGACGAGGCGCTGATTCGCTGGACACTAATGTCAATGTCCCATCCCTCACCACCCACGATTTAGGCCCCGACCTGCACGATGTTGAGGTGGCTGATATTGGTTCCTGCGGAAGTGATAACATGAGCGTGGACTCACGACAACATAAGTTTTGACTCTAGATTCTTCTCTGATGGGATGATTGATCGTGATCTCCTCCTTGGACAGGCTCTGATTCAGAACGCTCGCGTGCAAGCATCCCTCATGCAGTAGACGGGGATGAACTCCCTGGACCATCTTTCACCAGAGAGCAGGATTATCTTCCTTTCGCAGCAACCGCCAATGCTGCTCCCGACAGTTTCAAAACCGAGTACCATCCCAAGAGTGGTTGTGCAACTGAATATGAGTCATTCTCCAGCTACGGCCAACAGTCCTTTCTGCCTAGCTTGCCTGATGATATGCCTTGGGCCCCATTTCTCTCTCGGGTCAATTTCGAGATTGCTGAGCTTACTCACCAGTCCGCTATGAGCAAAGACCAAGTTGACCATTTGCTCAAGCTCATCTGGTTGATTGCCAACAGCCAAGGGAAGTCGGGTTTTACGCTGAGGTCACACAATGATGTTACGAACGCCTGGTCTCGCGTGGCTTCGTGATTGACACCCGTATGTCATGCTTAATTACATAGCTGGTCTGTATCCTTATGGTTCACTCAAATGTTGTGCTATTGTGAATATACAGCTTCAGGAGAACATAATCTCAGTACCATATAAGCAAGAAACGTTGGAGTTTGAGGTATACACTCGCCCGCTATGAGAATGGGCCCTGGATCTCCTCGAAGACCCCTTACTCGCTCCTCATTTCGTGTGGAATGCTCAATGTCTATACAAACACGACGGTACTCGGTTTGAGCGCTTTATTCATGAACTGTGGACCGCCGACCATTGGGATATCCAAGTGAGTATTGTAAGTTACGCGCACCCTAATTCATAGCCACTGACAAGTACTATGCGCTCTGACACTAGACTACTTTACCAGGGGAAAACAGTGTTCCATTTGCTCTTATTCTTTATGCTGATAAGAGTCACCTCACAGCTTCAGGCCATGTAAAGGCTTACCCAGTCATTGCTCGCTGTGCAAACCTTCCTGTGAATATCAGGAATGGTGATGGCTTAGGAGGAGGTCGCGTTGTCGGTTTCTTACCCATTGTGCGTCACTCCGCTGTCAGTCGAATTTGATATACTAACTTAGACCATGGACCGATCCATTTGACAGGTTCCCGGGGATGCGGGGGAGGACGGAAAGCTCTCTTACACCGATTTGAAGCGTGTCGTGTGGCATGAATCCTTCTTGAAGCTTTTGGAATCAATTACCGAGCTGTCGAAAGTGGGGTTCGCGTACAAATGCTTCGACAAGATTGTCCGTGTGCTATATCCAATCATTCTCATTCTGTCGGCGGACTACGAGGAACAGTGAGTGTCATTTTAACTCATAGTTCTTAATCTTAATCTGTCGTTTTTACAGATGTGTGATGGCATTGATACGAGGGATGCGGTCCCACTGTCCTTGCCCCTGTTGTCTTGTACCTCAGGACAAACTTCAGGACCATGCCACCAACTATCATATGCGTACCTCTCAAGATGCAATCGAACATCTGTGGTGGTGGGAAACGGACCGTGTTACTGGGGAGGAAGTGCTGAAAAATCTGAGTTTACAACCAGTTGAGGTGTTGTTTTATTGCAATTTGTGAGGAGAGCGGCGCTGATGTACTCTATACATACATTGATAGAACGCATTTTGGTGCATTAAATACTCTGACCCCCACCAAGCGCTCAGCTTCAACCCTCTACATACGGATGACCATGGAATGTGGGGGAGTCACTTGTTCTCAGAAGTAAAGAGGCGGCTGCAAGCGCTTGGCCATGATTCCACCAAAAAGGTGGATGATCAGTAAGTTCATCTCCCTTGATCGCTCATCGCCGCCTCTCATTTAAAACCCATGCGTTATCGTGCATCTTAGACATAGCCAATTTCCACGCTGGCGAAGGCTCATGCACTTCAAGGCAGTAACGAACATTCATTTTACAGATGGTAATCAATTCCTCGACATAGCTAAGGTAACGAGCATCTCTATATGTCAGCTTCACTCTCTGACTTCTCTAACAGCAAGTTCTATTTACGACGCAAAATGTACTTACACGAGAAGCTGACCGAGTCGGCTACGCGCTCTTGAAGACCATTGCAACTTATCTGCAATATCACATGTATCTAACGCTCGAGGTACAAACTGAGACTACCATAGCTGCAGCGGAAGAGCAACTCCTCAAGTTCCAGCAAGTTCTCGAGGCAAGTGTAGTCCTCGAGCATCATGCCATGTTCTCATAATGGACATTGATTATATTGACAGGAGTACATCTCTCTACAAGGAGAGAATTTAACAAAGAATTGGAATTTCCCGAAGGCACATCTAGCCAAACACGCACCTGAAGATATTTGCCAGAAAGGTGCTGTCCGCAACTTCAGTACACGCCCCAATAAGAAGCAACATGGTCCAATCAGGCAAGCATACCTCCGTCAAACCAATCGAAAGGAAGCGTCTAAACAGGTATGTAATGCACTTCATTGCAGACACCTGAAATGACCTGATTGATAATACTAATCATGCCCATTAGCTGGCCAAATTGGACCAAAGAACGGTTGTTTGTGAGATGATCCGCAGCCGTATTGTGCATCTAGACGAACAACGCCACAATGCCACCCTTAGGCTGTCCACTCTCGAGGATGCCGAAGGAGAACTTGATGAGCTGCCGGCCGTGGGTCATACCCACCTTGGTTCTCCACAGAAACCAACGACATTTGGTGCCGTAGAACAAGAAAAGTCGTCGAACCAGGCTTTCCGGGACTTCCACAACAAGTTTGTTACCTTCATTAATCAATTTGCTCATGCCCACAACATTCCACTTCCAAACGGCGAGGAATGGTTTGTTCCAAATGGCCAAGCTGAGGTACGCTACCATTAGAGTTGTTCTATCGCATGGATTTGCCACTAAATGCTTGTACTCAATAGGTCCAAGAGTTCCGGTATCTCAAGGTTAACTACGAGTCCACTGTGGACTGGAGATTGGCAACCGATTACCTTCGATGTAATCCGACCTTCCATGGAAACCAACGGTATGATTGTGTGCTTATCAGTACCCAAGACAGGCATGGAAACACCACACACATATTTGCTTGTCTCCTCATGATGTTCTGTTATATTCTGAATGGCAATCAAGACCCTCTGGACCTCGCACTGGTACAACCTATGGATGCTCCCACAGGCAATCAATGCATACTGGATCACGATCTTGGTTTCACTCGCCTACGTGCTCGTCCCACAGCATGGTCCAAGTTCATTTCCCTTCGGTCCATCGTTCGCGGAGCACTCCTTGTTCCAGATTTCAGACATGCTGGTGATTTCTTTCTTGTTGATTATGTAGATGGTGACTGGTTTCTCCGAGCCAAACAGCTTCGTTGATCCATTTTCATTTGATCCATTATTTGTTGCTTTACAGATATTATTACCATCACTGTCACAATTTGGACTTGTCGTAACTATTCGATCTTGTCTTTGACACGTACTAATGGGAATCATCAACGCCTCCCAAGCTATTGTCTATTTTTCGTAATATCTATACCTACTATTATAATACTAATTGATATTTCAGAATTGCGTGATCAGTCGATTAATGCCATATGGTGCGCATACATGTTCCTCGTGCTGATGTGAACTCCATAGGTTTTTACACATCACCGCATCATTTGCGGTTTGAATGGTATAAGGTAAGTGATTTTGTTTTATTGTGATTGCCATATACTCTAATGTCGACCGTGCTTTGTTTTTCAGCCATTTAAGTTGTAACTTGGATACAACGGTGAGGCAATCCGTGTCGCAGTCGCATGTGGGCTCTGTACGCACTGATAACTTGCGGTCTCAGTGCCGGGTCTACCTCTCCAAGACACTCGCTACTGCGCTCGCTTATTCTTTGTACGTCTTTCTCGTGCTGGCTGAATACAATCAATCACAGACCATCCTTCATCCAGGGAACGCACCTGACACGTGTAGCAAGGGTTTACCACTCTGGTACCGACAGTTGAGATCCATCCCGCCACTCTTACATCCAAACTGTTCAAGCGAGCTGCAAGGCGATGCTCATTGCTCCGGATGGTCTAAGTAAGCATTCAGGCTCCGTTACAATGCAGACGTATTTAACTTCCAAGACATTCGTCGTAAAGTCTACTATCATCTCCTTGCTCAGCCTAATCATGCCTCCTCGAGCGGTTCATCATCCGCAGGTTTCCAGCGATGATGAATTCAACATGGCCGATATCGACAAGCAAGTTGACGGGTCTGACAGTCCAGATTCAGACGACGACAACTTCGAGGCCATCCGTTCGGTTATCACACGTCCAAGTGATGATGCTACAAATGAGGATCTTCGCAAGGTTCATTCCCGTTCATATTGTCGTTGATCCCACTGAGGTTTTTGTACCAATATTAAAGGCATTGGTCGACTCTCAGAAGGCCTTGGTAGCGATGCGTGGAAAGTTCAAGACGCTAGAGACACAGGTTGCCATCCATGGTGCCCGAGATGCCAAGCGCCGTGGGAAAAAGGTAGCCAACCTGACCGAAATTGAAATGGCTATCGAGCTTCAGAATGATACTATTCACATGCTGGGCCGGAAATTTTCCATGACCCACTGCTTCTGGATCAATGCTGAGGTCTTTCCTCTGATGGTCAACCCAGACGTTGACCTTAACAGTGTGGAACACTGGCTCTCTCCTCTCTCAATTGAAGATGCCATGAAGACTGAGCTATTTCAGTTTATTCCAAAGGATTTGCAGCAATTGATGGCGAACAAGAGCTTTGGAAACTTGGTAAGTTCCCTTCCTGCTGTCCCATAATATTCAGTCTTCAGATTAATTTACAATTCAAAGTTCTGTGCTGGTGTCCAGACCAGCCGCTGTGAATCCATCTCAGACGTGAAAGGAAGCGCTGAAAGTATATTCGGGCTCAGCGCCGAATTCTTCGTTCGAGGTTACTCTCGGTTTGAAGAGGAGGAATGCCGGGGGCTACTACTTGGGCCGAATGGGAAGTATACTAAATTTGCGCTGGTTCTCTTTCCCGACCCAAAGAACATGCGTAAAGACTTATTTTTGAAGACGGCGACTCTTGTGAAGGTGTGTAATCCTCTTACTTTTGAGCAGCATATCTTACAAGACATGCAAAGATCCTGAAGGTCACGCTATTCAGAAGGTCGTCTCTTTTGGGTCAGAAGGCTCCGGGACCACGGCCAAAAGGTCGGATCTGGGAGTTACGGTCTACAACAGCTGGGATGATTGCTGTGGCTGCTATCTTGGTGCATTTTACATTCGCTCGACATGTGCAGACTTACAAAGACGTTTTCAAGGCAATCTTCGTGCTTTCTGGGGACCCTAATTTTTACCAAGTCGGCGAAAAGACAGGAATACCGTACAACACATACCACAATTACTTTCGCCAGCAGCTCCTCTCCAGAACCCCCTGGGCTAAGTCGATCTTCAAGTTCTTCAACAATGCTCTCTTTCCGGATACCTCTAATTCGGCCCCTTCCTCGTCACGACTCGCAGCCAATATTGACGACGACCTTGATTGGGAGGCTGATTTTGAGCGTGCATTTGCAGACGGAGGCCCAAGTCCACAAGGTCAGGCTCCTGGACCAGCACCTGCCAGCGCTGCCGCACCTCCTGCAACTGCCAATAACCTGGCTCAATCTATTTCGGCTCCTGTCATTCCTATTAATAATATTGCTATTGCTGCCATAGCACCTCCAGTCGTCAACAACTCTGTTTCAGCTCCCTTCAATCCTGCTGCTGCAGTCACTCCTGCTCCCGACGCGGCTCTGGCTTCTCGCACCGTTTTCGCTCCAGCAGTTTGTCCCGCTGTAGCCCCAAGTGTGGAAGAGGACGTTAATGTCAACCTTCTCATTGACCAAGCTCGTCCCCAAACGAAGGCAAAGGGAGGAGCTGCGAAGTCGAAGTGTAAGGGGAAAGCCGTTGCCAAGGGTTTGGGCAATCATATGGTCAACGAGGATGACATTGGTGGGGATGTGCCCACCTCTGCTACTGTAGCAAGGCGCTCCGGCAGGAACAAGTAACTTCCGATTCCCATTGCCCATTCTATGTCTCCGTGTCGTTGATCTTCTCTAAGTAGTAATTGTTGTGGATATCATTGATTATTTTCATTGGCCATTGACATCTCGTATCAGTAACATCTAGGTCTGTCTACTAGTTGAGTCAATGTCAATGTTCTTGTCGCACAACTATTATGCCTCCGAGGTAGCTGCCGCAAGGGCCAGTGCACGACTCTCTCCACCTTTGGCCCTCCAAGGTCGAGGCGGCTGTGGGTTTCGACTCCTTTTTCTTTTTCTTCTCCTTCTGAGCTCCTCAGAGTGAGCATGTTGCCTCCCCACAACTCGATTTGTGCCTCCATCATCACAATCCTGCCTGTGGATGACAATACGTCAGTATGGAAGTGTCATGCGCATCGATAGACCTACGGTTGCATTCTTCCTCATATTCCTCCTCACTCGCTTCCCGTAGCAGTGGGAGATTCTTCCACTTCTCATCAAAGGGCGTTGCAACTCGATACCTGCTTGATTGACAGGCATGCCAGCAGGGTTAAAAGTAAAGCAATTTCGAATCATGAGCTTGAAATCATTGAAGAATTTGGATGCATTGAGGTACTCACAGTTTTCTAATTTCTTCTGCATGGTAGACAGGTCCATTGGCTTCTTGATGATCTTGAAGTACGTTGGAATCTCCAGCTTGACTGGATCTAAAGCGGTTTGATCAGTGGTAAGCTGAAATGCACGGTATCTGACACTAACCAACTGGCTCATAAAACGGATGGGCAACAGCCCAGTGTTGTTTCCGTTGCAACTCTGCCAAGAGCTTGACGCAAAACTTGAGCTGCTCCACCGTGCCGTTGTCCTTGACTACCTTGGCTTTCCGCAGCTTCTTCAGTGCATCAGAATATGGTAGATCCTTTGGGGGAGGAGGGTGGATCTCTCTCTTTGGGCGTGTGGATGCCTGCCCAATCTCGTTGCGACGAATTACAGGGACTGAAGCAGATGTGCATCGCACAGGGGCAGGCGGTGGAGGTGGAGGTGTGGCAATTTTCACAGGGGGTTTGACCTAGCATGCGATCAATATCTATTCCACGGAAACCATACACACTCACATACCACTTGTGGTGGCGGCAAATTCTTAATTTGCTTGTCGAAAACAGACTCCACGTGCTTGCCTGTGTTGGAGATGGTGTGATCTGGCCCGTTGAACGTGAGACCATTGATGAATATCAGATGAACGTCGACAATGAATTCGTCGGTGTTGTTATAACGAGGGTTGTTGGGATTTGGGTCGGGTTTTTGAAGGTTGGAGGACATGAGCTTGTGCTCGATGGACCCAAGATCCATGGGATTTTTGATGATAGTAGGGTAGTGAGGGATGTTCAGGGCAACAGGGTCAACGGGATGAAGGAACGGTGCTGCGTCTTTCATCTTTCTCAACGAACGGACAGTGGAAAGACAGAACTGATGCTGTGCTACACTGAGTGTAGCTGCGCCAACTGGGGTCGGTGGTGCGGGGATAGGACTGGTGGCGGCTTCTTCATTCATCTGAATGGAAGAGCCAGTGGCGGGAGGGGGAGAGGCAGTCTTGATGGGCTGATCGATCATCGGCATACGAGAATGAGAGGACAAAAGTCTGACTCACGTTGGCGATAAAGGCTAGATCAGCATCGGAAAGCTTGCGTGCCCGTTTTGCTGGCAGGGGCCCATCCACGTCGGCTTGATGAGGCAAGCCAAGGTGATTAGGTGAACAGCGTGCAACGAATGAGTCATTGAGCTTAAGGTTGACCTTATCTGCATGACCGTTGGCGTGTGTCGGTTGCGCCATATTCACGTCGCCATCTGTATTGGTGTTGGGAGCGTCTGAGGAGGTGACCTTGCCGTTGAGAGCACCATGTGGTGAGGTGGTGTCGGATCCGGGCACGTCTTGGACGAGATCCTCTGGTGCCATCTTGATGTCCTGAGCAGCATCTGGCTGCACTGGGGGGGTGATGGTGTGGCAGTAAGGGGTTGAAGGGGGACAGAATCTGCTCTGAGCCGGTATTAGATGACACTTAGACGTGTGATAATGAGCTACCTTCCAAATAAAGTTACAATGTGATACAATGCCAAACAATGACTCAGCATCCCATGCCCAAGCCTTCCATGGTTGTTTTTTCTTCCCGTCCCCAATCCCCCATCAATTTCGCAATGTAGCTCTATTATAATAACCCAACCTCTATTCCCTCTGAGCCTCCCTCTCTGGATTCGACATTTAAATTCACCGCTGGTATTCAATTTAAACGCATTGACACCCATTGTCTCTCCCTCTCTTGTGAGGCATCTCACCTTCGTTTTTGTGAGTATACCTCCGCTGTTTGCTGTTACCATGTCTAATGACTCCCAGTCTCCCTACAGTGTCTCGACCATGGCCTGTATGTCGTTTATATCTTGTTGCCTTCTTTGACTCACCCTTCCCAATCACCAGATCTCTCGTCTTCATCTCTCCGTCTTGACTTCAACACCATCGGCGAGTACTCGTACACCCCCTCCGCCAACTACACCACCGCCTGCCTTGGTCGTCCTTATACCCTTCGTGACAACGGTGTCTCCCCCCTGCCATCTACAACCTGAGTGGTGGTGAGCTCTCTCCCGATGGCCTTACTTCTGGCAGGCGCAGCCATGGGAGTGGTACTCACTCTCCTTCTTCTGTCCACAGCGTTCCATATGCATCTGTTCCCCGATCTCATCATTTCAATCCCATCACAGCACCGGCTACTCGTTCAGCGACAAAGACCCCCAGATGAAAGTCCCACAATGATGATTCTGACGAGGACAATGATGAGTTCCAGCCCGTGATCGTGGCTGGCAACACTGCCGATGTCCGCCGTGAGACCATTCGTCATCAGCGTGTTGAGTTGGAGCAGAGGTGTCGCGATGAGCTTCGCGACAGTTACCATTGACTCAAGGCCATGCTCCCCATCTCCAACCAGAAGTCGAGCAAGGTCTCCTGGACCATCCTCGACTGCGCTACCACCCATGTCAAGTATCTCGAGATGACCGCCGCCCCACCTATTCTCCAGTCTGAATTCTTCCCCCCTCGTTTGTGAGTGTATTTCCATGGGTTGTCCTTATCATACTCATACTATCTCTGAATAAGTCTTCATTCCGAATTGAATGATATGGTGCGTTTTCATAAATCTGAGTTCCTTGAGATTGGATAACCAGAACTACTAGTGCTATGATGTACTTTCTACGATTTGGATTGCGTATGAGTAGAATTCTGACCAGCTACAAATGGTTGGAATACAATTTGGTTGAAATTGGGGGTTGGAACTAGTAATAGGGTGGTTGGAATGGTTAGAATATGATTTTAGTTAGAAATAGGGATTGAGACTGGTTGGAATGGGTTGGAATTGGTATGGTTCCCATTGTAATAGGGGTTTTGTGCATATTCGGTTTCCATGATTGGAACCAAATTGGAACTGCCTTGTGAATGAGTGCCTCAGCATTGTAACCACCTTGTCATTTTTTAGCGGTTTATTCTAACTATATTGTAACCTTGACAGCATATTTTAACTTTGTAATGCCTTGTAAGGTATTACAATCCGAAATAGTTTTTTGTGACACGACCCTACCCAGGCCAGTGATAACACCTGACCAATTTATTGACGAATGCATTACACTTGCCAAGAGCTACGAGGAGTTCTGTTGGCACAGCACACCCATCGACTGTCTCCTGGGCTTTGGCCATGATGCCATATCCAGCACTAGTGCTTCCAACACTCCTGATCTGCACGCTGTCTCTAATGCAAAGGCTCAGCCGTACTATGCACACATTCATTCTGAACCCATGTTGCTTTATCAAACGAGCAAAGTTGTGGGAAGTCTTCACCCATGCGATTACGGAGGTCTGTGTTACAGTCTACGAGGGGGTACACTTTTTCCTTATGCTTTTTGTTCACTCACCTTCTAGTCTCGTTCCCTTCACCGTACGCGGTTGTATTCGTAATGGAGTCGTCCTCCATTATACCAGATACGTTTCCCGATCTCTTTCTCTTTTCGTCTCACACGGCGCCCCGCCTATATCCCCAT
>JBBPJO010000272.1:0-17209 GCA_038088815.1 Boletus nobilissimus | reverse complement strand
TACCTTACCAAATCTAAGTTGAACATCCATACGTGCGTGATGTTACGACTCACAGTGTATTGATCTCAGTTTCGTACGCCCTGAGAGCCATCTTCCGGAGCACGGTACCCTTGGGAGCACGTAACAACGGTTTGTTCTTGCTCGTGATCAGAATCATCTCCTTGAAAATACGGCTGAATGCCGGCGATGACTTGTTTGCCTCTTCGATCGTCGGCCTTTGTTCACTTCAGTCAACGTGCTTGCCAAGTCATAAGTGAAAGACATACCAGATTTGATTTCTAAACTCGGCTACGGCTTTCTCGTCGTTGACATCGATAGCGTGTTCGGGTCGAGGCTCGATGAGCACACCAACTTGGTTTCGTTCCCGTCCAAACATGACAACACCTTGCACTAACGGAGAAGACCCAATAACGCTCTCCATGGGAGCAGGAACCGTCTTCTCTCCTGACGCAAGAATGATGACGTCGTCGGCCCTTCCAACACTGTCACAAAGTTATTCTCGCATGAACGTCATTTCCGCGAGGTCGACTGGGCAGAACTTACATCCTCCACATGTTCTTAGTCGGATGCTTTTCAAAGAGATCCGCAGTGGCGTATCCCTTCGCATCGGGTAAATTCTCTACCGCCATCCGGTGTCGTTCAGTCGACTGATTCAAATCGAGCTTGTTAGCATTTGTCAACAATAAAACAGGCCGAAAAAATATCGTACCAAAATTTGCAACTCGTACGTACCGTCCCCCTGTGGATCCCATCTGATCTTCTGGGTGTCTGAGAAACGCACCCACATCCAGTCACCATCGGCAGCATCTTGCTCGTCAGTTGTTGCCACAGGAACACCAAATTCCGTCCCGCCATAAGCGCTGGCAAGCTTTACCCCCGCAGCCCACAATCTCTGACCGACCTTGACAGGAAGAGGACCACCACCGAACGTCTGGAGGACTGAGCTTGGCAAATTGTCAATTACATTAAATTGCACGCACGACAGAATTTAACTTCTTGAGAACCTCGATGGTCTTGTCTGATGTGGCCATCTGTTCAAGGAACGCTGGAACCGTCATCAAGGCATTACAGTCCACATGCTTGAGTTGTTCGACCATGTTGTCACTCGTCGGTATAACTGGTTGGGCATGTGGGTCGTCGTACGTACGCGGAGGATAAACCACGGCCGTGACACCATACGCCATTGCTACGTAAAACCCCATGAAGATACCGAAGGAATGGAATGGGGGAAGTGCCATGACACCAACCCGTCGGGGAGGAGCAAACTGAGCATATTGTTGGAAATATGCTGCATATCATCAGCAGCTGTACCGCGAAGTGGTACGTCGTAACATACGATGTGCAATCCATTGGATTTGAATCCTGTAACTGTGAGGAATAGGTTTAGGAAATCCGGTACTACCTGAGGAATGAATATAGACGGCAGGAGAATCCAGGTGTGGACGTTTCAAGCGAGGAGGGTATGGAGTAAACGAATCAATGGCAGTCTCCTTCCCCAGCTTTGGGAATGCATAACGGAGAGTAGGGACTTCATAAACAGTCAATTGTTCGCCTTCAATTTCCTGTCGGATGCCATCGATAAGCACTTTATGGGCGTCAAGCGTCGCGATCCGTGAGCAGTTTGTTTTTTTCATCATATCAACAACCGCCGCCGCCGAATTCCGGGGAGATGTCGGAAATGGCTTGAGGGAAAATGAGAACAGGTCAAAATGATTATAGATTTAGACGTACGACCCATCCAGCGATCAATAAGCCCATGACAAGGGCATGGTAGAGTATCGTGTCTGTATTGGCAATGAGGATGACGACCTCTCCGTCAGGGCCTTGACGAGAGGGGCGAAGAGCATGTGCCACTCGGTGGGCTGCTCGACCGAATTCAAGAAATGATATTTCAGCTAGAGTGTCGGGAACGCTCTCATTCGCGTATACGAAGATCGGGTGAGAGGGGTTTTTTTCCATATGAAAGTTGACCAAGTCAGGGAATAGAAGCGAATGATCGAGAGGAGGTAGGTTCAGAGTAGTAGGAGCCATGGTAGATGAAAGATGACCGATGGGTGCGGCACTCATAGAATGGACCTATATAGCTGGGCAGTGAGCAAGCTGGGAGAGCGGCGTTACTACAAAAGGGTTCATCCGCGGGGAACATACCATGGTCATTCGAGCAACGTGATGACGATCCGGGAGCCGCACACACGATTAGAAAGACAGATGGAGAAGTTTGACCACGATGTCCGACGTTCACTGAACGTCAAGGCAATAATCACTATATAAGGAAAACAGCTTCAATATTCCTGAAATATTTGATACGCCCATCACCTACATTCAAGTTGGTATTCTTATCCTCGATCTGTTGCATTCCAACCCACTTAGTACGAGCTAGCTTTGTCACTGCAAGCACAGGACTATGTATGATTGAAGGCCATGATGTGTGCCAGTGGCAGGCAAAGAGACGCCGTTTTATCATAGTCGAGTTGCTGCGATGGTGGTATTCCGGGTACGGGGATAGGATTAGCCGGTCCCAAGACACCCGTGTATGACCGCGTACCTTCCCAAGAACGCCGACGATGCCCGGCTCGAACTTGCAATTGCCGGAATTTGGTCGCGTGGCCGATGCATCTATCTCAACGGTGTCAATCCAGGAAACAATATCATGCATGTCACCGTAACGGCGATACCAGGTTCGTCGTTTTGCATGGGTAATTCATGTTCATGCTGCCGTTTCCTGAGTTCTTAGAAGGCCAGGTCATGGGAGTTACCGTCTACCGCACGTAGCTGCTGAAAATGCCTTTTTTTGCGTGGGACCCATACTCCTCACTACCATTGGCCACTAGGCTACGTCCACGTACACATGTCCCTGGGACGAGGGGCTTCCGTTTATCCACGTATACCGGCGACGTCGCTCGACGCCACCGACGCCGGCTATGACAGTCAACGGTGGGAACCTGAAAATGTGAAACATTGAACGGAGATCTGTACTGTCGAGTCTAGTGAGATCACTCTACCTAAACCTCC
Organism: Boletus nobilissimus; assembly: GCA_038088815.1. NCBI lineage: Eukaryota > Fungi > Basidiomycota > Agaricomycetes > Boletales > Boletaceae > Boletus > Boletus nobilissimus. The sequence goes on along the minus strand of JBBPJO010000272.1, from coordinate 14,197 downwards.
AGCGCACTGTGTCTTGATCGCGGAGGGGCCCGTATGCTTGTATCAGATGTCCTCGTTTCTGTGTCGCGGGCCTCAGGAGTGGGGAGCAGACATAATAGGAACGTGGAACATTTGGCGAACTTTCTCTGCCATGAGAAGTCCATGCAGTGTATCGCCGGTTAATTATGCTGCCAGTCTTCCACTAAAATGGCGTGACCGCGCCAGAAGAAGTATTTGGGCTGTGAAAGACTCGAGGCCATAAGGAATTTCAACGCCCGACGGGGACAGTGACGAGGACGACGCAACACCAAACCCATGCATCAGCGCTTCAGCGCCAGCCTCCACCTCTCCAGACTCGCTCGCATGTTGGCCATCGTGGCACTTACCTCTAGTACTAAACTTGGTCATCCCACCGTTCTCCGAATGCTGCACGGAAGAAATCGAGCAGCTTGATGGCAGGCTGTATATGTCCGGTACGTCAGCGGCGATCCTACGTCGACGTCGACACTTGCTACCCACGATCTTGGCCAAATCATCTTCTTAAGCCTTGTGCTCCAACAGCGCAAACCAATCTCGACTTGGAATGGAACGGTGGAAGGGATGTCCTCGCCCGTGAGCGCCTTTCGTCTGATGATCGCGTGCTCAGTCCACGACGTTCAATGCCGGCGCTTTGGTAAACCTTTTGTGGACGTCCACACGGACGCAAGGTACGTCTCTCCCGTTTTAGATATCTACACGACACCCTGACTTCTCAACACCCCGGTTCGTGCAGTCTTGTACGCGTCTGGCCTGAAGTACGTCCCTGTATCACTATGAAGCGGGTGCCTTGTTGCTGGGACATGCTGTGCGGGACGCGGGTGAAGCACGATGCATGCTGCACGGTAGATCAGTCCCAATGTCAAACATGATCTCACACTATTCGGTCGAGAACAATCTGCAGAGTCGACGGCCGGGATCAAGAGTATTGACTATCCCAGAGAATTACTATGTAAAGTACGTTTTCGAACTACGATGATAAATTGAAAACATCACCGCCCGAATAGTCAAAGACCTACATGGATGAACGGAACCTACTCGTTGAACGACGCTTTCCCACTATCCCAAAGATCCCCCTAAGCTTCATGCAACGCGCGTGCTGCCTCCCGATAATCCGGCCTCGTACCATTCCGAAACAAGTGTTCGTATACGTCCCTTGCAAACACAGGCGCAATCCGGTCGCTGATCGACCACATCGTACCAATGACTCCGTAACCAGCAAACAACATTCCTGCTGCAATTGTCCGTCAAGTACGAAAAGACGAGATGGGAAATGAAAGACAAACCCTATTTGACGACAAATCCGTGGAACGGCGTTTACAGATGGATGGGCAAGGGAAAGATGTTAGCCTCGATCCCGTAGTCGGCCAACCGCTTGAGGAGGAAATTGATCGAGGTAAGGTAGGTACAATCAGAGACGTCGGTGGCTCCGTCTCCACCAGTGACAATCCCGCAAACATCCCCCTTGCCGGTCACGACGCCAGATCCAGAGTCTCCACCGGCAGAGAACGGCCCGGATTTGCAGTTGCGAGGTAACACGCTCACCTCCTTCGACATCTCACTAGGCTCGCCCTTGAAATATTCGCGGACGAAGGCGCGGATGGTGTTCAGGCGGCCAACACGGAGGTTGGAGGTGTTCCCATTCATCAACACCATGATGTCGTTGTCGTGGTTCGGGTTGGGCCTGAACATCTCCTGGTCGGAGACAGTTCCGGCGAATTGAAGAAGACGATTGGTAGGGTATTTGCACGATGTTGGATTGGCGGGGTGGGGGTACATCCAAGCCGTCAGTTCGTCGACGTCAACGGAGCCAAGGTCGATGGCGTTGCCGACGAAATTGAACTTGGAGATCATGGAGGATTCGATCTGGACCACAGCCCAGTCGTCGGTGAAACCATCGTTGCCGTAGTTGAAAGTGATGGGGGTAACATGGCCGATAACTCGATTCTCTTCCACTGTCCAATCCCTGGTGACATTGGCGAGCAACTTTTCAAAGGCTGCGCTCGCCTTCTTCGTCTTCTCGATCTCGGACTCTACCTCCTCCCGCTCCGCGATAGCCTCCTCCTCGTCCTCCATCTCGGCAGCAGCCGCCAAACGACGCGTGAGGTAGTCGAGGATGAGCTCCTTGGCCCCAATCGCAGACTTGATAGCCTCGCAACGAGCCTTGAAGGTCGCCTCCCCCATGAACATGACCTTCTTCTTGGGCTGACCGGTGCCATTGCGGAAGGTGTAGAGGTCGTTCTTCTCGTTGTCGGGGTGGAAGAGGACGTGCCTCGCCGTGAGAAGGAAGAGGATACCTGGTTGGTAGGGTCGACGAAGAAGAAACCAGCGGTATTGGGGGGTCATGGCGTTGCAGATGGGAATTCCGAGAGTGATGGAAAAGGGCTCGCGGACAACGGCGACAGGGTTGGCGGTGACGGTGGGCTTGTACAGTGACGCAGAGCTGTGGAACTTGGATTCGTAGAGTATGACGTGCATATCTTCAATGCCGTTCTGGAGAAGTATCGATCGGGAGGGTGCCAGGGTTGACGCCGATCATGATGACGGCGAAAGAAGGTTCGCCAGCGCGGGTGATGCGAACGGGGTGTAACAGCGTCCACTGCATCTGCTTCTCGCCGAGCAAGTACGCATCCATAGCAGACCCCACACAGTCCTCCCAGAGCTCGGTATAAAGTTGGTGCGTACCAAGAGGAGTCAACTCTATGGGATCAAGAAATGCCTTTGGACCCGTCGGCTTCATCCAGACGTCGGGGCTGGATCGAGCGATGGAGCGAGCCATTGAGTACTGAGTCCTAACCCGTCAGGGAAGTGGTGCTTTGCCATGCTGATGATGATAGTAGACCTGTGATTATCATGGTGACAAGTAGAACTTTCCGAGCTGTGAGGCCATGAGGGACGATTCTTCCAGAAAACGGTTCTTTGCTACAGCACTAGGCAATGCATTCCATTTCCATCGGTATCATCCGGTTATGCTCTCTACCACAGCAACCACACATGCAGATTAGCAGCACTGGCCGCGTCCTTGAGGCCTCGCAGTGGTCAAGGTTCAATTTGCCGTGAAAATGGAAGTGCCAGGACAAATCGAGTGGAACTCAAGGCTTTGTCCTTCCTTCCACTGGACCTACAATACATAATCTTCACTGCTTTCCATCCATCCAGTGTTACACGCCATATGCACGCAACTTCCGACCCTCTCAAACCGTAGCTACATGCGGTATGGGCACGGACATGGGCTTATAAACGTTCGGCACCTCCTTCGTCCTACTTAAACAACCCACTTTCCTCGTCAAAATGAATCGCAGACCGAGCACTGAGCAAGAACAACCACAATACGGATCAACCATGTCAACGTGGACAAAGTTTGGGCTACTGTGGAAGCGAGTATGGACTTCACGACGCTCCATGTATGTCCCTCTTTCCATCCTTGACTGTCCCCAGTTCTAAGTAGCGATGGCGAGTAGATCGAGCACTGGAGAAGAACGACCGCAACACGAACCAAGCACGTCGATGTGGACAAGATTCGGTTTACGGTGGAAGCGAGTATGGACTTCAAGTTCAATGCGTTCCAGGTAAGTCCCTTGTTGCATGCTTTCACAGTCTAACCAGCAATGACCGGCAGATCGAGCGCTGGGGGGGAACGACCGCAGCCTGAATCAAGCACCGCGCCATGTAGTACACTCACTGTGGGTCTCGAGAGTTCTCTCCTGGTTCGCCGATCGACCTATCCTGCAGAATGGCATACAAATATCCAACCCTTCCCCTTCTAACCTTTGTCCTCATGATCAGGTGCAGGAGCCAGAGAAGGAGGAGGCATCCGGATCTGAGGACCAGCCACAAGATGGACCTTCGTCTTCTAGGCCTGTGCAGGAATATGGGAAAGAGAAAGAGTCTGGACACGAGGGCAATCCACAGGACGAGCCTTCTCTTCCGGGTTCTGTACAGGGGCAAGGAGAAGAGGGAAACCCGGCACCGGGGGAGGGAGGGTCGTCGTCTCCGTCGAGCGCTGTTACGCACATGGGCGAAGATAAGGAAATAGTCATTACGGGTGCATGACTTGTTTTCCTACGCAGTCGAAAGCATGCTAATGACAAGGTAGATATCCGAGCGACAGGTGTCACCCTTGGCCTTCGACGACTCCCCGCCGGCTTCTACGCCGTGGTGCATCACAGCGGCCTTGGATGGAGAACTGAAAACAAGCGTTCATCAGCGAGTGATGATGTCGTCGAATGGAGTGGGCCGATCCCGTTGTGAGTTCCTCCTTTTCCAACCCAGGCTAGTGCTCACAGAAGTCAAAGACCGTCAGATTTATCAGCTACCGTTTGTCTTGAGGTCTATGCATCTTTCGAATTCCACCCCATGTTGGGTACTGGTGAACAGTTGCGAAAGTTGACGATCACCGTGAAAGAACTATTAGATCGCAGTTCAAGACATGTTCGTAAGTGGGACCGGATTTTGCGGAACGAACTGGGCACTCACATCATCGTAGCATTTACCCTCTTCCCAAAGAATGATGGCATTGTATCCCCGTGTTCGTCTATCCATGTGGCAGTCAAACAGCGCAATGACGGGAGCAGCGATACATTTGCATCGAGGGCGCTCGGTCCTTTTTGGGTAAGCAGACGACTCCCAGACGGGCAAAAAGACGCAACGAATCGCGGCCACAACGCTCTCTCGCTTTACCGGAAGCATGGGGAAAAACAAGACCTGGAGCGTTCTATTGCAGAATTTGAGCGGGCACTCAATACTTGTCCGGTTGGCCATCCTTGTCGCGCGGCCGCTCAGTCGAACCTGGCTATGGCGAAACTCATCTTCTGTCAGGTCGAGGACATGGTTGCTTCCCTCGACATCCCCACTAGCTTGTATCGCGATGCACTTGCTGCCCGTCCTGTCGGTCACACTGACCGACCATCCACATTGGTTCGGCTGGCTGCGGTGCATTTAGCACGATTTGAGAAGCAGAGGGACGATGTCGATGGAGCACGAGTTGAGGCATTACTACATGAGGCATCAGAGCTCAGCTCCAACGACAGTCATGAAAAGCGAGCTGTGTCTTTCATGCAACAATTATATGTTGGCCATAGAGCTCGCCCTGACCACGCAAGAGAGCAATCGCCAATGGACCCGGATTCAAGTTCACGGTTAACAGACGAGGACCCTTGGATCTCGAGTGTCGCGCTGGTGAAGCGGTTCGAACGATACGGTAATCTAGCGGACCTCCAACGAGCAATCACACTTTTACAAAATTTGGTCAGATCTGTTTCGATTTGGGATGGTGGGTACCGCATAGGACTAGGAAGTCTCGGCGCGGCGTTATTGCGGCGATTCGAGCATGTTGGGGAGCTGAGCGATCTGGAGAACGGGATTGCCACGCTCAGGGATGCCAATGACCTCACCCCCGATGGTCACCCTGACAAGCCGGGTTGTCTGAGCAACCTCGGGAACTCCTTCTTAACTCGTTTCGAGCGCCTCGGGGAGCTGAGGGATCTCGAGGATGCGATTTCGACACACAGGGATGCAGTTCACCTCACCCCTGATGGTCACCCTCACAAGCCGGGTTATCTGGGCAACCTCGGGAACTCCTTCATCACTCGTTTCGAGCGCCTCGGGGAGCTGAGGGATCTCGAGGATGCGATTTCGACACACAGGGACGCAGTTCACCTCACCCCTGATGGTCACCCTGACAAGCAGAGTCATCTGAGCAATCTCGGGAACTCCTTCTTCACTCGTTTCTCGCGCCTCGGGGCGCTGAGGGATCTCGAGGATGCGATTTCGACACACAGGGATGCTGTTCACCTCATCCCTGGTGGTCACCCTAACAAGCCAGGCTGTCTGGACAACCTCGGGAACTCCTTCATCACTCGTTTCGAGCGCCTCGGGGCGCTGAGGGATCTCGAGGATGCGATTCCGACACACAGGGATGCTGTTCACCTCACCCCCGATGGTCACCCTGACAAGCCGCGTCGTCTGAGCAACCTCGGGAGCTCCTTCTTCACTCGTTTCTCGCGCCTCGGGGAGCTGAGGGATCTCGAGGATGGGATTTCGACACACAGGGATGCTGTTCACCTCACTCCCGATGGTCACCCTGACAAGCCGCGTTGTCTGAACAACCTCGGAAACTCCTTCATCACTCGTTTCGAGCGCCTCGGGGAGGTGAGGGATCTCGAGGATGCAATTTCGACCCACAGGGACGCAGTTCACCTCACCCCTGATGGTCACCCTGACAAGCCGCGTCGTCTGAGCAACCTCGGAAACTCCTTCCTCACTCGTTTCAAGCGCCTCGGGGAGCTGAGGGATCTCGAGGATGCGATTTCGACACACAGGGATGCTGTTCACCTCACCCCCGATGGACCCCCTGACAAGCCGAGTCGTCTGCGCAACCTCGGGAACTCCTTCTTCACTCGTTTCTCGCGCCTCGGGGAGCTGAGGGATCTCGAGGATGCGATTTCGACATACAGGGATGCTGCTCACCTCACCCCCGATGGTCACCCTGACAAGCCGGGTCGTCTGAACAACCTTGGGAACTCCTTCTTCACTCGTTTCTCGCGCCTCGGGGAGCTGAGGGATCTCGAGGATGCAATGACCCTGTATTCCCATGGTGCATCTCTTCCCATAGGCCCCATCAGTGATCGATTTCGTGCATCACGCACTTGGATATTATGTGCGCGACTTATGCACCATCCCTCTCTCCTCCATGCATACTCTATCGCCATTAACCTCTTCCCCCAACTTGCATGGATTGGCCTTTCTCTTACCCACCGTTACGCAGAACTCAGGCAAGGTGCTGATCTTGTGCGCGAGGCTGCGGCTGCAGCTTTGGACTCGGGATTCCCAGAACTTGCCGTGGAGTGGCTTGAGCAAGGACATTCCATTGTTTGGGGGGGGCTCCTTCATCTTCGCAGCTCTGATGACCAATTATCGTCTGTCCACCCAGATCATGCCCGTAGACTTCGGGAACTATCTACCGCATTAGATGAAGCTGGTGCCACACGTGAAAGACCTTTGTCCACCTTCTCGGAATCGACTGATGATGCAATGCAACCTGCGATGCAAACCTTGCAGCAAGTCGCTGATACACACCGTACACTCGCAATCGAACGAGATCAACTACTTCAAGAGATTCGACGCCTTCCTGGCTTCAAGCGGTTTCTTCTCCCGAAAGATTTCTCTCAGCTCCGTGCGTCAGCACACTCCGGACCGGTCGTTATCCTCAATGCTGCGACACGCCGATGTGATGCATTGATCGTTCTTTCCGGCGTTGACCATGTAATTCATGTCCCACTCCCCAATTTCACTTCCCAGCGATCCATTGATCTCCAAGGCCTCTTAAAAAGTTTCCTTCGTCACGCGCATGTTGAAAGGACTGGCCAGATTGACAAATGGGACTGCGGGACCTGGGAATCATTCTTATCCCCCTTGTGGAAATGTGTCGTCGAACCAGTCATAAATGCATTGGCTTTCTCAGTGCGTGTTGTCATGTCGCTTGTATTCAAATCCGTTCATCTGTGTCTTTGAACAGACACCTGCCAGGGATCTATCACGCATTTTTTGGTGTCCGACAGGCCCTTTCGTATTTCTTCCTATCCATGCTGCTGGTCTTTATGACATCGAGCATTCAGCACCTGGACACAAAGTATTTGACTTTGTCGTCTCGTCGTATGTCCCTATGCTCAGCGTTCTTGCACCGTCACGCAACATCCATGTGGCACATGACGGCGATTTCCGCCTGCTCGCTGTTCGTCAACCGTCCACAGATGGCCCACTTTCCCGACTTCCAGGCGTACACACTGAGTTGGCACACATCAGGGAGGTCATTAGGAACTCAGCTTCAGCATGCGCCACTGTCCTGGAACCCACTGTCGGAACTGTCGAGGAAGTCCTTGGATTGATGAAGCAGGCAGACTGGGTCCATTTTGCATGTCACGGAATCCAGGATGCCAGGGATCCAACCCACAGTGGACTCTGTCTCGCGAATGAACGCCGCCTGCAAATATCTGACATCATCGGGTTGTCACGGTCCCATGGTGGGCTTGCCTTTCTCTCTGCATGTCAAACGGCGACAGGTGACGAGGGTCTCTCCGACGAGGCCATCCATATCGCAGCGGGGATGTTGTTTGCAGGTTACGCTGGCGCCATTGGTACGATGTGGTCGATCAGTGATAGTGTTGCGCCCATCGTGGCGAGGGACGTGTACGAGCACCTGTTCCGGAATGGCACGAGGCCGGATTATCGAGAGGCGGCATGGGCACTGCACGAGGCTATCGGGGATCTTCGGGATAGTGGAGATGCATCGTTCAACGAGTGGGTTCCGTTCATCCACGTAGGTCTTTGAACATTCGGGTGGACTGATGTTTGATGTCATCGTATCTCAACAACGTACTGTACACATGGTAGAATTCTCGGGGCATGTTGCTCTCAACAAACTTATCATCTTTACCACACCAGAGACCTTGTAGTGAAGGGGGTGTGTATGTACACGCTCGGGTAGAAGAACGATTCGCGCAAGTTGAAGAGGAATCTGGGTAGATATTAGTGCTGATGTTTGATTGACGCGGTGCTTCTTGACAAGGGCAATTTCCGTCTCGTTTGGGTTCTCGAGGAAGCAAGTACATGCTGTATATTGCATATCAAAGAGATATCCCGATACACAGGGGTGCTGGGAGCGGGGAAGGTAATCCTGTTGGAAACCCACGAAACCCGGTGTCATTGCATGAACGTGGTGCAATGGAAGGGAGAAAATAGAAGTGACCCCCAAACTGAATGAGAACGAGCTCAGGGTGACTGTTGCAAGATGTGTACGACGCCATTGATAGTCAACGGCAGTGAAACATCAAAAAGGAGAACCCAAGCCTCCAGTTGTGGCGTTAGCAAATCGGAACTCGCTTAACGACACAAGAAGAAGAGTCACTAGTCAGGGTCAAATCCTCGTAATTGAAACGACTGCCCGAGTACAATACAATTGAGGTCTTTATATACTCGAGGAAAAGGGGGTAAGGAACGTGGTAGGCAAAGGGTTCAGCTAACGAGCACATGGTCGCATGAGTCATACGACGACAACGGACAGAATGGGAGTTAAACGTCAACGAGTGAGATAGGATGGGTATAGGCCATGGTTCTGGGGCGTGCGCCCGCGTGGTTTATGTAGAAAGAGGGAAGTGAGGTATGGTGCTTGGCGCGTGATCGTTACCGTGATCGTTACACCAGTGTACCGTGTCTTTACCACGGACGATGTCTTCTATTTCCTGAGACGAATCCTCTTTGCAGTTGCGTCGCGGGCGTCGGGAGAGTAGAGCAGACATGCATATTACAAACGTGGAACCGAGCATTTGGCGTGTCCCTGTGAAATGAAGTGCATGTCTACATGATATCGCCAGTCATTCACCCTACTACAGTGGTGTGACGGATAGAATGGATCGACAACAAGTCGCAATTGCCACCAGGTCGAAGGTCAGCGCGCTGACAATGAATTTCAACACCTGACGGCTCAGCCAGCCGAGCCGAGCACCGACTCTGGAACGATGGGATGTCTTCGCCCGTTAGTAGCGCCGCTGCCAAAAGGTCACAGCGCTGTTGAGATACATTGGCCTCGATCTAGACAAGCTTGTTCGACCCCAAGAAATCTATCTGAATCCTCTGCCTTCGAACGCCAACCTCTATCGCTCCTCGCTCGACCTACCTAGACGTCAAGGTCGTTGGTTAAGTACGAAAAGACGAGATGGGAGATGAAAGACAAACCCTATTTGACGACAAATCCGTGGAACGGCGTTTACAGATGGATGGGCAAGGGAAAGATGTTAGCCTCGATCCCGTAGTCGGCCAAGCGCTTGGGGAGGAAATTGATCGAGGTAAGGTATACAATCAGAGACGTCGGTGGCTCCGTCTCCACCAGTGACAATCCCGCAAACATCTCCCTTGCCGGTCACGACGCCAGATCCAGAGTCTCCACCGGCAGAGAACGGGCCAGATTTGCAGTTGCGAGGTAACACGCTCACCTCCTTCGACATCTCACCAGGCTTGCCCTTGAAATATTCGCAGACGAAGGCGCGGATGGTGTTCAGGCTGCCAACACGGAGGTTGGAGGTGTTCCCATTCATCAACACCATGATGTCGTTGTCGTGGTTCCTGTTCTTCGGTTTGGGCCTGAACATCTCCTGGTCGGAGACGGTTCCGGCGAATTGAAGAAGACGATTGGTAGGGTATTTGCACGATGTTGGATTGGCGGGGTGGGGGAACATCCAAGCTGTCAGTTCGTCGACGTCAACGGAGCCAAGGTCGATGGCGTTGCCGACGAAATTGAACTTGTTGGTTTTCATACACGGAGGATTCGATCTGGACCACAGCCCAGTCGTCAGTGAAGCCGATAACTCGATTCTCTTCCACTGTCCAATCCCTGGTGACATTGGCGAGCAACTTTTCAAAGGCTGCGCTCGCCTTCTTCGTCTTTTCGATCTCGGACTCTACCTCCTCCCGCTCCGCGGTAGCCCCCTCCTCGTCCTCCATCTCGGCAGCAGCCGCCAAACGACGCGTGAGGTAGTCGAGGATGAGTTCCTTGGCCCCAATCACAGACTTGATAGCCTCGCAACGAGCCTTGAAGGCCGCCTCCCCCATGAACATGACCTTCTTCCCGGGCTGACCGGTGCCATTGCGGAAGGTGTAGAGGTCGTTCTTCTCGTTGTCGGGGTGGAAGAGGACGTACCTCGCCGTGAGAAGGAAGAGGATACCTGGTTTGGTAGGGTCGACAAAGAAGAAACCAGCGGTATTGGGGGTCGTGGCGTTGCAGATGGAAATTCCGAGAGTGATGGAAAAGGGCTCGCGGACGATGGCGACCGGGTTGGCGGTGATGGTGGGCTTGTACAGGGACGCAGAGCTGTGGAACTTGGATTCGTAGAGTATGGGGTGCATATCTTCAATGCCGTCCTGGAGAAGGAGCGATCGGCAATGGACGGCATGCTCGACGCCATCTTCATGAGAGAGGGTGCCAGGGTTGACGCCGATCATGATGACAGCGGAAGAAGGCTCGCCAGCGCGGTTGATGCGAACGGGGTGCAACAACGTCCACTGCACCTGCTTCTCGAGCAAGTACGCGTCCATAGCAGGCCCCACACAATCCTCCCAGAGCTCGGTATGAAGTTGGTGCGTACCAAGAGGAGGCAATGCATTCCATCTGTATCATCCGGTAACCGGTTGTCGCGCTCCCGAGGCAATTTGCTGGTTGACTTTCGATCACATCCTCACTGTGACTATGCCCTCTACCACAGCAACCACACATGCAGATTAGCAGCACTGGCCGCGTCCTTGAGGCCTCGCAGTGGTCAAGGTTCAATTTGCTGTGAGAATGGAAGTGCCAGCACAAATCGAGTGGAACTCAAGGCTTCCTTCCTTCCACTGGTGTTCGTCGAATTTAATCTTCACTGCTTTCCATCCATCCAGTGTTACACGCCATATGCACGCTACTTCCGAGCCTCTCAAATGCTGCACCATGCACTGCACCATAACTACACGCGGTATGGGCACGGACATGGGCTTATAAACGTTCGGCACCTCCTTCGTCCTACTTAACAACCCACTTTCCTCGTCAAAATGAATCGCAGACCGAGCACTGAGCAAGAACAACCACAATACGGATCAACCATGTCAACGTGGACAAAGTTTGGGCTACTGTGGAAGCGAGTATGGACTTCACGACGCTCTATGTATGTCCCTCTTTCCATCCTTGACTGTCCCCAGTTCTAAGTAGCGATGGCGAGTAGATCGGGCACTGGAGAAGAACGACCGCAACATGAACCAAGCACGTCGATGTGGACAAGATTCGGTTTACGGTGGAAGCGAGTATGGACTTCAATGCGTTCCAGGTAAGTCCCTCGTTACATGCTTTCACAGTCTAATCAGCAATGACCGGCAGATCGAGCGCTGGGGGGGAACGACCGCAGCCTGAATCAAGCACCGCGCTATGTAGTACACTCACTGTGGGTCTCAAGAGTTCTCTTCTAGTTCGCCGATTGACCTATCCTGCAGAATGGCATACAAATATCCAACCCTTCCCCTTCTAACCTTTGTCCTCATGATCAGGTGCAGGAGCCAGAGAAGGAGGAGGCATCCGGATCTGAGGACCAGCCACAAGATGGACCTTCGTCTTCTAGTCCTGTGCAGGAATATGGAAAGGAGAAAGAGTCTGGACACGAGGGCAATCCACAGGACGAACCTTCTCTTCCGGGTTCTGTACAGGGGCAAGGAGAAGAGGGAAACCAGGCACCGGGGGAGGGAGGGTCGTCGTCTCCGTCGAGCGCTGTCACGCACATGGGCGAAGATAAGGAAATAGTCATTACGGGTGCATGACTTGTTTCCCTACGCAGTCGAAAGCATGCTAATGACAAGGTAGATATCCGAGCGACAGGTGTCGCCCTTGGCCTTCGACGACTCCCCGCCGGCTTCTATGCCGTGGTGCATCACAGCGGCCTTGGATGGAGAACTGAAAACAAGCGTTCATCAGCGAGTGATGATGTCGTCGAATGGAGTGGGCCGATCCCGTTGTGAGTTCCTCCTTTTCCAACCCAGGCTAGTGCTCACAGAAGTCAAAGACCGTCAGATTTATCAGCTACCGTTTGTCTTGAGGTCTATGCATCTTTCGAATTCCACCCCATGTTGGGTACTGGTGAACAGTTGCGAAAGTTGACGATCACCGTGAAAGAACTATTAGATCGCAGTGAAAAACACAACCGTGAGTGGGACCGGATTTTGCGGAACGAACTGGGCACTCACATCATCGTAGCATTTACCCTCTTCCCAAAGAATGATGGCATTGTATCCCCGTGTTCGTCTATCCATGTGGCAGTCAAACAGCGCAATGACGGGAGCAGCGATACATTTGCATCGAGGGCGCTCGGTCCTCTTTGGGTAAGCAGACGACTTGTGTCAACACGGCCCCCATTGAGCATTGTATGTCTATAGTCAACCACAGATGCCCCAGACGAGCAAAAAGACGCAACGAATCGCGGCCACAACGCTCTCTCGCTTTACCGGAAGCATGGGGAAAAACAAGAGCTGGAGCGTTCTATTGCAGAATTTGAGCGGGCACTCAATACTTGCCCGGTTGGCCATCCTTGTCGCGCGGCCGCTCAGTCGAACCTGGCTATGGCGAAACTCATCTTCTGTCAGGTCGAGGACATGGTTGCTTCCCTCGACATCCTCACTCGCTTGTATCGCGATGCACTTGCTGCCCGTCCTGTCGGTCACACTGACCGACCATCCACATTGGTTCAGCTGGCTGCGGTGCATTTAGCACGATTTGAGAAGCAGAGGGACGATGTCGATGGAGCACGAGTTGAGGCATTACTACATGAGGCATCAGAGCTCAGCTCCAACGACAGTCATGAAAAGCGAGCAGTGTCTTTCATGCAACAATTATATGTTGGCCATAGAGCTCACCCTGACCACGCAAGAGAGCAATCGCCAATGGACCCGGATTCAAGTTCACGGTTAACAGACGAGGACCCTTGGATCTCGAGTGTCGCGCTGGTGAAGCGGTTCAAACGATACGGTAATCTGGCGGACCTCCAACGAGCAATCACACTTTTACAAAATTTGGTCAGATCTGTTTCGATTTGGGATGATGGGTACCGCATAGGACTAGGAAATCTCGGCGTGGCGTTATTGCGGCGATTCGAGCACGTTGGGGAGCTGAGCGATCTGGAGAACGGGATTGCCACGCTCAGGGATGCCAATGACCTCACCCCCGATGGTCACCCTGACAAGCCGCGTTGTCTGAACAACCTCGGGAACTCCTTCGGAACTCGTTTCGAGCGCCTCGGGGAGCTGAGGGATCTCGAGGATGCCATTTCGACACACAGGGATGCTGTTCACCTCACTCCCGATGGTCACCCTGACAAGCCGCGTTGTCTGAACAGCCTCGGTCTCTCCTTCAGAACTCGTTTCGAGCGCCTCGGGGAGCTGAGGGATCTCGAGGATGCGATTTCGACACACAGGGATGCTGTTCACCTCACTCCCGATGGTCACCCTGACAAGCCGAGTCGTCTGAGCAACCTCGGAAACTCCTTCATCACTCGTTTCTTGCGCCTCGGGGAGCTGAGGGATCTCGAGGATGCGATTTCGACACACAGGGATGCAGTTCACCTCACCCCTGATGGTCACCCTGACAAGCCGGGTTGTCTGAACAACCTCGGGACCT
>JBBPJO010000271.1:0-17244 GCA_038088815.1 Boletus nobilissimus | reverse complement strand
ACAAGAACACACCATCCACGAATTTCAGGTAAAAACCTGTTTGCGAGTGAGACGTGACTTTGTCTTGTCCCCAATCAGAGTCGGTGCAGGCGATGATGCCTTTACCGGTTTTGCCATGATATACGAGGGAATAGTCTTGGGTACCGAGTAGATACCGGCAGATGTATAGAGCTTTATTCAGGTGCTCTTCTGATGGGTTTGCTGACATGCGGGCGAGTTGGGTAACCACATATGAGATGTCAGGTCTTGTGCCGATCATAAGATACAGCAATGATCCGATGACCTGTTGGAATCACGTCCGAAGTTCCGGTTGGACAGGGAGATCATTCTTCTCTGGGTAATAGCCCTGAGGAAGAGGGGTGTTGGCGATTTTTGCGTTAGTCATTCCGCATCGCTCTATGACTTTGTCGAGGTATTCTTGCTGGTCTATCTTAATAGTTTGACCATCTCAACGTATGTTCATTCTTAGGAATTCGCGGGTTTCTCCTAAGTCGCGACAGTCCCATTTCTTCATGAATGCGGCTTTAACCTTGTCTACAAAGGCTTTGTTGGGGCTGCAGAAGATGGCGTCGTCTATGTAGATAATTGCTAGGACGAGCTCTTTGCCCTTGCGATAGATGAACAGGCCAGCATCTGTTTTAAGACGCGTGAAGCCGAGTTCTTTCATGGAGTTGTCGAGTTCGCGCCACCAAGCTAATCCTGCTTGTTTTAGGCCATATAAGGCGCATAGTAGTCTCAAGACCTTTCCCTTTAAATGAGCGGGCATAAAGCCTTCAGGGAATTCCATGTATAACTCTTCGTCCAGTTTGCCGTAGAGGTAGGCGGATTGGACATCAAGACCAGTAATATACCAGTTTTCAATTGCTGAGAGGGCGAGCATGCACCGCACTGTCTCAAAGCGCACGACGGGGGAGAATATCTGATCGAAATCGATCCCTTCTACCTGGGAGAAGCCCTTGGCTACAAGGCGGGCTTTCTTTCTACCGTTGGTTTTTACATCAAAGACCCATCAATTTTTAATAATCTTTCTATTTGCAGGTCGATCCACGATTTCATAGACCTTGCGGTCTTTGAGTATCTGTAACTCATCGTGGCAGGCCTTACGCCAAAGGGTTTGTTCGTCGGTTGGCAACTTAAGTATGTCGCGATATGTCCATTCACGGTAGTTAACATTCGAGTGTTCTATTTCCAACGGGAAGGCACGGCTGCAGAGGTATGAAACCAAAGCGTCTCCCCCTTCCCTGGTGATGTGCTCTACGTCATCGTCCGACGGAGTCGGAGATGGAGGCAATCCCCCAGGGACAATGGGTGAATCCGAAGGTCCAGTGGGTGCTTCTCCCACAAGTTTGCACCAATCAGAGGCGCGCTCAATATCCTGGATCTGCCAGACAGGGTCACGGCATTCACCATACACGTTACCGGGCCGAAGAGGGGCATGACGGTCATGCTGTGGTCGTTGAGGACAAGCAGGAGGAGGTGGAGGCTGACGGCAAGGAGGGGTTACGGGTGGTGCCGGCAGTGGAGTAGGTACCCTTGGAGAGGGCGGAGCGACAGGTCGACGAAGGGGTGACTCAGGGGGAGCAGGAACCGCGTCATCCCCATTGTCGGGGTAGTCAGATTCAGGGTCAGAGGACCCGTCATCGTGGGTGTGTGGTTTGGGCCGGTGGTTAATCGGCCGATGTGGCTGCACCTTAGAGCACCTCGGGAAGAGATTCTCATCAAAGATGGCGTGTGCCGATGTGTGTAGCGTGTTATTAGGGTGCATGAATAGGTAATTTGAATCACTACCGGCGGATACGCCTAGGTAGATCATCAGTTGCGACTTTGGTTGTAACTTTCCGCCGCGTGTTTTGACAGGAATGTGGACGTATGCACCACAGCCAAAGACTCGAAGATGCGAAAAAGTGGGCTTTTGGCCCGTAAGCATCTCGGCTGGCGTTTTCCATTGTAGACGGGCAGATGGGGTGCGATTGTACACGTGTAATGCGTGCATTACCGCGAACTCCCAGTAGGAATCGGGCAGGCAAGCCTGCAGTTGCATGGGTTGTGCCTTGTCCATAATAGTACAGATGAGGCGTTCCGCGCGTCCGTTCTGCTGATGGGCATAGGGGGCGGATTGTTGAATATTGATGCCATTGTCGTGCATGTACTCAGTGAAGGCTTTGGAGGTGTATTCTCCCCCTGCATCAGAGCACCAGTGTTTTATAGAGGCGTTGAATTGAGTACGCACATAGGTGTGGAATTGTTTAGTGGCACGGAGGGTCTGATCCTTAGTTTTGATTAGAATCACCCATGCCATGGATGTGAAGTCATCATAGAAGACGACGGCGTACTTGTACTTATGATACGATTCTATTTCAAACGATTTTAAATCAGAATGAACTAACTCAAAGGGAGCGCTTGCGTGCTTCTCGCTATGAGGAAAAGTATGGTTGGGCTGTTTGCCCAATTCACAACCGGGACAGATGGGGGTGTTAGACGGTATGTCTACATCCGGGAAGTCCTTTATGTGCTTCTTGGCTGCGTGGAGCACTTCGCGCGAGGGGTGGCCTAAACGGCGATGTAGGAGATCGTAGTCGACCGCGGTAAGCGATGCTAGATCTGAATGTGGTCGAGCTATAGGGGCCCGGAGCCAATAGAGGGTGTCTCCATGCGAGTGGAAACTTAGAATGGTCTTCCGCAGACACTTGTTGAATATATTGATATAGTTGTCGCAACTTTTGACAGTGATACACCTGTCAGTTAGGAGGGTGCCCATAGAAATGAGCTTTACATTGCATGTAGGCATGTAAATGACTGGCGATAACCGCACGAGTCTGTCTTGGAAGCGCACAATGGCGGTTCCTTGACCGATGATGTTTGCACGTCCATTTGCTGTCTGGGAGTACCTAGGTGTCTTAAACTCCTGGTATTCGACCAGGTCGCTCAGGTCATTAGTGTAGTGTGCCGAAGCACCGGAGTCGAGGAGCCACATATCAGGTGGTAAGATATCATCGTCGGTTGCCCTTTGTTTTCCTTTACTTTTGCTGGTTTGGTTCTCACAGTTGTCACACATCGCAAGAGGGAATGCAGTAGTAGTATTAATGTCCATGCTATCTACTACAGGTATTTGAACAGTATAATTACGAATTTTCTGAGGCGAAAATATCCGCGCATCAGTACCTGCGAGAGATGGACAAAGGAAATCGGGGACTGACCAATCAAGGGCGTCGTCGAAGAACTGCTCCATGTAGTCATCGACCTCCATCTCGTCCCCAAGACTCACAACATCCTTGTCATCCGAATCGGAGGTAATCTCGACGATTCGGGGCATTTCCATGCGCTCTATGAGAGAGGGTGTGGTGGCGAGGGAGGGTCCGAGCACCAAAGGGGCCGCCTTCATCGAACGCCGAATGTTGGTGAACATGGTGGCAGGAGGCGATGGGTTCGAGGATGCGAACCACCTGAGGAGTGGGGGTTTCCCCAATGTGGCGGGCGAGGGAGATGCCCTTTTGGGCCTGAGGGAAGGCGGGAGGCCCGTAGTGGGCTGCGCCGACGGTGTGTGCGAGTGCACAGGGGTCGGAGATGGGCTCGGTGAAGTCGGGGCGAGCCGGGTTGAAGACCGCGGGCTCGTGGAGGAAGTTCGCGAATGTGAACAAGGCGGAGGAGGCTTCGGCGGCGGCAGCCGCACGATCCTTGCGCTTCTTCTCTCCTTCTTCAGAGCGTTTGCCCTGGCAACACTTCTTCCCTTTTCCCTTCTCCTCATCCTTCTTCTCAGTGGAGGTCTCCTCCTTCTTCTTCTGTTGGTTGTTGAAGGAGGGGTCACCCTGTTGGCGACGGACGTTGGAGAGTTTGTTTGCCTGAGGGCGCGGCGGAGGACGGCGGGTGAGGTAGTGTTGCCAGGCAGTGGTGAGAATGGTCTCTAGCTCCGTCATGGAGAGGACCTTGTTCTTCGTCGGGTTGGCGTCAATCTCGGCGTCGAGCTGCTGGTGCAGCGTCTCCGCGTACTTCGGGAGCTTCGCGATGGTGATGAGGGCCTTGAGGTTGTCAGGGACCTTGTGCTGGAGCAGCTCAAGCTGCGCGAATGAAGCGTTCAGCTTCGAGAAGGCGGGACCAGGGTGATTGTTATCGGGGAAGGTAATCCCCAACATGATTTTCCACTCGGTATAAGCGGAGGCGAGGGACGCTGTGTTGTATTGGGCCTTAAGAGAGTCCCAAAGGGACTTGGCGGTGCCCATGGAGAGGACGCAGGAGAGGATGGATGGTTCGAGGCGCAGGCGTATGGAACCAAGGGCCTGGTCGTCGTTGTGGTCCCACTTCTCCTGGGCATCAGGGTCAGTGTCGGCGGGGCGAGACTTGTGGTACATCTTTTGCCAATATCCCATGGCGCGCAAGGCGGCTTCCATCTCCTGGGCCCAACGCTGATAGTTGGTGCCGTTGAGCTTGGTAATAGTGGCGAAAACTGCTTGAGACATGTTGATAGTAGGTTCTGTTGAGATGACATGTCAGCATGATTACCAGTGAAGGGAGCAAGTAAAAACATTCGCATCGCTGAACATCAGAGCTCGTAGAATGTAGGGTCATAGTGACCCCCTACTTCTAGAGTCTGGTGGCGTTTTACACCTTGAGCGTTGCCGCATCAAGGCGTGTCCGGCGTTGCCACACAGGACAGCCAATGTCCAAGGTGTTCACCTAGAGCAGTGACGGCGTTTCCGCACAGTCAGAGCTCGGGGCTCATAACCTGTTGCAATAGCAGGGATCTGGTGTACACACCGGGATCCCGAGGATCTACTGTAGGGTACTTACCTGTGAACTGGAGAGAGTTACTCAGAGATGATAGCGGTAGCGGATCAAGAGAGTATTATTAATATTCAGACTCAGCAGAGTCTTATATATGCTTTGTAATGATTACTTAATATAGGTCACGTGACTGTAAGTACGTGTCCTTTCAACACCTACTTTTATGTAGAGGACATTCCCCCTACCCACCATCTCTCGCCTAGGCAGGTTCAGAGCACCTTCTGACTTTGACTCTCCCCCTGAAACACCCACTGTGTCTCAGTCCCGTTCTTCCCCCCGACTTCCCAGACTTCACCTCCTACCTGACAATCACCCGTTCTATCTCATTCTCCCGGATAGATTCTCCTCCCCGGAGTATATCGCGGTATATCAAAAATGTCAGAGAGCCCTAGCTGAAGTCAACCGGTCTCAGGGGTGGAACACCAATGCTCTCCCTGTTACAGTTTATGAGGGGGTACACTTTTTCACTACGCTTTTCTTGTTCACTCGCCTTCTAGTCTCGTTCTCTTCACTGTACACGGTTGTATTCATAATGGAGTCGTCCTCCATTATACCAGATATGTTTCCCGATCTCTTTCCCTTGTTGTCTCACACGGCGCCCTGCCTATACCTTACTTAGACTTACTTCCCGTCCCGCCGCAGTCGCCTTATTCAGACTTCACCGCCTGCAGCATAGCCTTTCTATTTATAGCTCGTCATGACTCTTCATGACTTGTTCTGACTCTTAGTGACTCTTATGCTGCGCACCAAGTCATACTTTAGTTACTGTGGATGCTGCGCATCACTTCCTTATTTAGAAGGGGCCTACCGTATATAAGGGCGCTCTCTCGCCCTCTTGTAATTTCCCTAAGCTAGTTCTATGCAATACCAGTGTAGTTTCTAGTGACCACCGAGTCTAGCGAGATTCCTAGATAGGTGAGACCAGCTTAGGCTTCGCGTCGTCTCGAAGCTCAGCATTATTCCTCAAGGATCCCTCTACTCGTCACTCGCTCTCCCTTCTCTACGTGCGAACTCCTCTTTGTATCGCAGCACGCTACGTCACTACTACGCTGTGCGTTACACTTCCCTCCATCTCTGAATTAGCTGCCATCCCCCAGGCTTCGCCTGCATCCCCCATCCAAGAGGATCCTCCCCTTGTATTCCACGATCCTGACCCAGAACCGACTGGCACAGAGACTTCCAACCCAGAACCAACTGAGGAGGAAGATATTGACATTAACCCGGCTCTAGAAGATGACGAAATGGTATCAGAAATAAAGGCCGGCCTTCTCGAGGACTTTTCTGGGGAGGCAGAGGACGCCAACAGATGGCTCCTAACTATGGATGCCTACTTCACTATCAACGACAAGGTGTTCATGGACAAGACCAAATCCCTTACCTTCCTTAACAAGATCAGTAAGGGCCATGGCAAGACCTTCGCTGAAGGATGGCTGATGAAATTGGGAAACGCCCATATCCCAAATGAACTCAAGACCTTCGATTGTATTAAACAGGCTTTCGAGACCACTTTCTCCCCCTACGATGTAGCTGCCAAGGCTAGGATTGACCTCTCCAAACTCCACCAGACTGCCGGAAAAGACGCAGATGGAAACTGGAGCGATGGCTTCGCCAAATACGCTTCAGAGTTCCAACTTCTCGCCGAGAAGTCCCTCATTTCTGACAAACACGCTCTCGTGGAATGGTTTATCTGAGGCCTCTCCCCTAAACTCACAATGATGATCCTATCTTGCGAAAAGATCCCTGACAACTACAAGGATTGGATTAAGGAGGCAGGCCAGTTCTCGCAACAACTGCGGAGAATTGGGGACCTTCGAAAGGGTGTACCACATATCCCAGCGCCCTCCTCTTGATCGCATAAGGACCCGTACACGATGGACGTAGATGCCGTACGTCTATCGCCAACTCAGCGCGCTGAGTACATGCGGAGCAACAAATGCTTTATCTGTCACAAGGTTGGCTGTAGGTCTTCCAACCACCACGGAACCGGAACTGACTGGTCCAACTCACATCCCCACCCAACCACATCCTCCAGATGCACTGCACATCCTACTTACAAAGTCCCACAACAACGGGCACGAGCCACCACCACTACGGAGGAGGATGATGAACTCTCAGCTTACCTAGAGGAAATGGGGAGCATTGAGAAAGGTGCCACAATTAAGATCCTCAAAACTGCTTTCAGGGAGGGCAGCTCGTCCACAGACAAGGAGGCTGGCTACCAGGCCATGGCTGAGGTAAGAATGGCCACTTACCAAGAGTGCCAAAGGGAAGCGATCAGGGCAGCACCACAAGCCAGGGCTGTACGATCTGGACCATGGAACAACCGATTTTCCGCTATCGCACCGGCGGACCTCTGGGAGACCACCTCAGAGGAAGTCCTGGAACAATCACCAGGCATGTACCCCAATGACGTATCTGTCCAGTCAAGGGTGGATGCGGACGCAGCTACTCCCCGGGGTCAGGGGATGGGGCTTGGACCGCAACCTTCTTCTCAAGAGACCGCCACGAGAGACACAGCCAAACACAGAATCAAAGTGGTAAAGGCGGTGAGGGAAGGAGAGGAGGCATGTGAGATACCTGGAACCGACCAGGACACATGGCCTGGAACGGGAACCGACCCACCCAACCGCATACGGAGTGTCTCCGGTTTCTGCGGCAAGGATTTTTAAAGAGCAGGAATGGGTCAACATCATCTCCTGCTAAATTTTCTCATAGGATATCTCCAGTATTCGTGTCAGGTGGTTCATCGCAATCCATATCTATTCCTGTCACCCTCTACCCACCTGACCAAACTGCGTTCAAAAGCGTTGACACAAAAGCCCCCACCAACCCTGGGGCAACTGGCTGTTTTATCGACTACGCTACCATGGTAGCTTGTGACATCCCTACTACACGACTAAAGATCCCGCTTCGAGCAAGCAACGTCAATGGATCCCCCAACAAAAACGGCCTGATACGAAAACAGGCATCGGTGCTAATGCAACTCGGAGAAACCACCGAACTCCGGGACTTCCTTGTTATTGACTGTGGCAAGGATGAGATCATCCTCGGGCTCCCTTGGCTCCGTGACAACAATCTGGAGGTCGATTGGAGTACAGGAACCGTCCGCCTCCGCGATCCAGAACCGACTGGACGGGAACGCATGTGGAATTGAGAAGACGTTGCGGCAGAGACCCATACTCTGAACGTCTTCAACAGAAAATGCCAGATGAACAAATTACGGCGACGAAGAGCTCTGTGGTGGGAGCGTAATGTCGACCCTATACTAACGGCAACGACCAGAGAGGTTCATCTGAAGGTACCTGATGTGGAACCGACCACACAGTGGAAAGAGATACCGGCACTCATAGATGTAGAGGAGGATGACGAAGAACCAACCGGACCTTCCATTAGGAAAACTACGATTTCGACTTCTCTCGCTCAAGACGCGAAGAAGACCAAGACGGAACTTCCACGGGACTTCCAAGACTTTGAGGATGTCTTCCAGAAAAAGGACGATGGTCCCCTTCCGCCCTACCGGTCGTTCAATCATGGCATAGATCTAGACGACTCCTTCCTGCCCAAGGTTGCAAAGGCCTACCTGCTCAACTCTAAAGAGCGAGAGGCATGTAAAGAATTCATTGACGAACACATGAAAGCCGGACGTATTCGCCCCTCCAACTCTCCCATGGCCTCCCCATTCTTCTTCGTATCCAAGAAGGACGGTAATCTTTGCCCTTGCCAAGATTATTGATACCTCAATGAGCATACCATCAAAAACGCCTACCCTCTCCCACTTATCGGTGATTTGATGGACCAACTCAAGGGGTCCCGTTACTTCATGAAGATGGATATCCGTTGGGGGTATAATAACGCCCGGATCAAGACAAAAGACGCGTGGAAGGCGGCATTCATCATGCCCTTCAGCCTCTTTGAGCCTCTCATCATGTTCTTCAGGCTTTGCAACAGTCCTGCAACTTTTCAGTCGTTCATGGACTATGTTTTCAAGGATATGGTAGCAGAAGGGTGGTTGATCATCTATATGGATGACATGTTGATCCATTCCAGGGATCTTAACGAACATCACCAACAAACAAGGCGAGTCCTGGAACGGTTGCGCGACAACCGTCTTGGCCTCAAACTAGAAAAATGTACGTTCAACGCATCCTCGGTAGAATTCCTAGGGATGGTCGTCCAAGAGGGTATCATCGCGATGGACCCTACCAAGTTATCGGCAATCGCTACCTGGGAACCACCTACTACGGTTTGTGCAGTCCACTCCTTCATAGGGTTCTGCAACTTCTACCGCAAGTTTATTCCGAACTTCTTGGAAATTGCCAGGCCGATCTTGGATTTGACAAAGAAAGGGCAGCCATGGTCCTGGACGCACGAGCAACAACAGGCCTTTGACCTCCTCCGTCGAGCCTTCACCTCGAAACCCGTACTCACTATGCCGGATACCTCCAAACCGTTCTACATCATGACAGACGCCTCATTAACAGCTACTGGAGGCGTGCTGATGCAGAAGGACGCCAATGGCGATCTACACCCTTGCTGCTATATTTCTCGAATGTTCTCACCGGTGGAACGAAACTATGACATCTATGATCGCGAACTCCTAGCGGTTATACGCGCACTAGAGGAGTGGCGCCATTACCTCACCGGAACCAACCAGCCCGTAACCATCCTCACAGATCATAAAAATCTGTGTTACTTTAAAGACCCATGAAAGCTTTCTAGGCGGCAAGCTAGATGGCTATTAACGTTACAGGACTATGACCTCCTGTTCCAACACGTACCGGGGAATAACATGGCCCCCGTGGACACTCTCTCCCGGAAAGATGCTCTGGACACTTTGGACAACAATGCCGAAGTCACCCTTCTCCCCGGGGAGCTGTTTTTGAAACGAATCGACACAGACCTTCGACATGCCATCGAGCAGTCTTGCACCACCGACGGCTTCGTCATTGACCAGCTGCGTAAATTGCACGAGGGTACCTCGGGAATCCCTCGTTCCACTATCCATGACTGGCGTTTTGACGACGGCTTACTCTACTTCAAAGACTGGGCCTATGTACCCAAGGCCCACCAGAACGACCTCCTCCACTCCATCCATGACTCGCCTGCGGGGGGCCATGGCGGTTACTACCGGACCGTTAACCAGGTACAACGTGACTATTGGTGGCCCGGCTTGACCACATTCATCCGACACTTCATCCAGGGCTGTGCGGTCTGCCAAGCGAACAAAGTCAACACACACCCCACCATTCCGCCCCTCACCCCCCTTCCGGTCGCTTCCTCTCGTCCCTTCCAATGTCTGTTGGTCAATCTCATCACAGACTTGCCGCCGTCTAAGGGTTTTGATTCGGTTATGGTCGTGGTCGACCATGGCCTTACAAAGGGGGTAATTTTCACCCCTACTCACAAGAGCGCGGACGCCGAGGGCGTTGCACAGCTATTTTTCGAAAAGGTCTTTCCCCACTTTGGACTCCACGACAAGGTTATCTCGGACCGCGGTCCGCAGTTCGCCTCGGCCTTCACCTTAGAACTAGCGAGGCTCCTGGATTATGATCCGCTTCTCTCCTCTGCCTACCACCCACAGACCGATGGAGAAACGGAACGGGTCAACCAGGAATTGGAAACCTATCTTCAGATCTTCTGCCAAGGAGACGCCACCCGATGGTCGGACCTATTACCAATGGCGGAGTACTGCCACAACTCCTCCGTCCATTCCGTAATGGGAAAGACTCCTTTTAGTTTGATGATGGGATATGAGCTGAGAGCTTATCCATCTTTAGGAACAAAAACCTTCCTCCCCGCTCTGGAAAAACGCCTTGGAGACCTTGATGAGGCTCGCAAGGAAGCCACCACCGCCCACGAAAAGGCCCAATGATACATGCGCAAACGCGTAACCTCTAAATTCAAACCCTGGAAAGTGGGAGATAAGGTATGGCTCGAGGGTCATAACCTGAAACTCCGCTACCCCTCTCGAAAACTTGCCCCTCGATGCGAAGGGCCATTTGAAATCTCACAGGTCATATCGCCTGTTTCATACAAACTCCGCTTGCCCAAGATGTGGAAGATCCACAATGCCTTCCACGCATCACTTCTGACTCCCTATCAGGAAACCGCTGAACACAGACCCAACTTCGTTCCGCTTCCGCCAGACATAATAGACGAGGAAGAGGAATTTGAAATCGAACAAATCTTAGCCCATCAGGGTTCCGCTCGCCGACGCCACTACCTCGTTTCGTGGAAAGGTTATCCGTCTTCCAAAAATACCTGGGAACCTGAATCCAACTTAGGACATGCTGTGGACCTCCTGGAAGAATATAAGGCCAGGGATCCCATCGCCTTTCCCCCATAATCCAAGTCCTCTCTTACCTTTCGAGTCGAGCCCTCGCTCCTCTATCTGTCATCATCGCTGCCATCCTCCCTTGCCTATGTCTACCTCTCTGAATGGAACCCCCTCCATATTCCCAGTCCGACTCCACCGTCTCCCAGACCGAACCCGCCGAATCCTTTTCGCTTCTCTCCTCGAGAATCCTGCCGCAGCCCAGCATACATATCTCCATTTGCCCCCTTTATAGGGATAACTCCATACTCCAATCTCTGGGCCTCATCTTTCATACATACACCACCGGATGGACACTCCACACCCAGCTCTTCCCTGATGGGATCCTGCCTATCTACGCTGCCGCCATGGAACAGGCCATCCATTCCTCCAGAGACGCTATCCTGGATGCCCTCCATGACCACAGATTCTCCGATGTCATCATGGCAATCCCCTCCAATCTGTACATGCACATTTTGCGCCCCCTCGTCAACACCCTATCAGTCAACCTTCGAGGTTACTACATGGACAACCACCTGGGCAACGCCTGGGATGGGGACACTTGGGCCCGCAACCTTCAAAACCCCATCTGGGATGACGACTCCACCGTCACCCCAAACGCCTCGTCCTCAGACTCCTCCTCCTCAACTGATGACTCCGCCATTACAGCACCCCTCCCTGTCCCTCCTCCGCCAACTCCCGCAGCTGGACCATCTCGCTGATCAAGAAGTGCTAATGCTACTAGAGGAACTAGCCGCCCTCCTATTCCCGGACCACTCTCCTCTCTCTCCCACGACGACCCCGAGGTCCTTGCTTTCCTCGCCACCGTTCCCCTCCTTAGACGAGGGACACCTACCCCCGAACCCACCAATGTACTCCCCGCTCGAGAACATCCCACCACTCCGACTCCCACCTGTCGTCCTCGTCAACTCAATCGACGTGGCAAGGGCATTTCATTCGGACTCCCCAGCTCTGCAGCCCAAGCTGTGGGGCAACGTTCTCAGGGATATAGAGGAAAATCGAGACAGGCAACTCCGTTCCCTACCTCCGGTCGCATTAACAAGGACTTTGCGGCTTCACCCTCACCGGCGCCAGGGTCAAGTTCTCACCCCATCGACATAGACTCACTCCCCTCCTTACCTCCAACCCCCTCACGTCCTACTCACCCCGTCCTCAGACATTGTTTCTCATGCAACCAACGAGGACATCTTCACGCAGATTGCCCTCATTACGAGTGCCCATTCTGTCGTGTCACCGCCCCTGGCCACATCCAGGCCCACTGCCCCCGTCGCTGCTGCCCCTCTTGTGGGGAACTCGGCCACTCTGACAACATCTGTCCCTTCCGGCGTAATCCCCTTGACGATTACGACCCCACAGATTATGAGATTAACGAAGGGGAAGAGGTGGATTGATAGTCTCGCAGGTGCTTCGACGATAGGAAGGGGGTAATGTTACGGTTTACAAGGGGGTACACTTTTTCTATTACGCTTTTTCGTTCACTTGACTTCTAGTCTCATTCTCTTCACCAAACACAGTTGTATTCGTAATGAAGTCGTCCTCCATTATACCAGATACGTTTCCCAATCTCTTTTCCCTTTCTGGCTGACATGGTGCCCCACCTTTACCATATCTAGACTTTCTTCACACTCCGCCACAGTCACCTTATTCAGACTTCATCGCCTGCGGCATCACCTTTTATTATGACTCACTATGACTCGTCTCGACTCATTGTGACTCATCACAACTCATATACTGCGCATTGAGTCATATCTTAGTGACTATGGATGCTGCGCATCCTTTCCTTATTTAGAAGGGGCCTACCATATATAAGGGCGCTCTCTCGCCCTCCTGTATTTCCCTAAGCTAGTTCTATGCAATATCAGTGTAGTTTCTAGTAACCACCGAGTCTAGCAACATTCCTAGATAGGTGAGACCAGCTTAGGCTTCGCATCGTCTCGAAGATCAGCATCGCTCCTCAAGGATCCCTCTACTCGTCACTCGCTCTCACTTCTCCACTCACAAACCTCTCTTTGTATCGCAGCACGCTACGTCACTACTATGCTGTGCGTTACAATAACTCATCTCAGTAGCAATCTAGCTAAAGTAGTTAGATAGCTAGACTAGTCTAAGATAAGGCTTAGCTAGTCCCCTTTGGTAGCCTGTACTAAGCAGAAAACAGCACCAATCAGATTATCTCATCTTGTTCCCAAGTGGGCAAACACTGCCAACTGTAACCTAAGTAAATCTAGCCTGGGACACTTGCATTAGGAATCACCTGCTGAATTTTGTGACTCAGATATACTCCAGTTGTCCAATAGAAAGGTTTATCCAATAACCAATATTGTGTGTGAACTGAGAGACATATCTAGTATTTTCTCACCCCTTAACCACTGGCATAGCCACCCCAGATTCCCAGGGATCACCATTACCATTTTATTAGGCATCTCACTACTGTTTAGCCTATATCTCTATCAGTTTTAGAGATCATCCCATGCTTTGTTGGTGTAAATTACATCACAACATAAGCTTCCATTTCGGCTTATAGCCCCTATTCCAGCAGTAATACTTGGAGCACAGTGAGGCTTACAAGTTATTGCATTTCTTTGTATCTAGTACATCTAGTTACTTTTCTCTAGTTTCTACTAGACTTGTAGCAGTAAAGGAAGACCAGTAGTATATCTACATAGCTAGGAATAAGCCAACCCTTTCTCCTTAGACAATAGTCAGGAAAGGAACAACAACCGGGGAGCCAATTGACTAAGTACTCTCACTCACTCAGTAGACTAGTTCTATATTCCTTTTCTTCTATTTGATCTGGTAGTTAGTGTTGTCCTATCACCAGCTTATAGTCAGATTGGGCCTGGAGGATAACTATGCATAGATTAACCTAGCATCTAGCAGTCCAAATCCTAAACAAACGACAGCACATCACCAGGGAAGGGGGAGACACATTGGTTTCATACCTCTGCAGCTGTGCCTTCCCACTGGAAATGGAACAGTCCAATGTTAACTACCGAGGATGGACATACTGTGACATACTCAAATTGCCACAAGATGAGCAAATCCTCTGGTGTAAAGCCTGCCATGATGAACTTTAAATACTCAAAGATCGCAAGGTCTACAAGATCGTGGACCAACCCACAAATAGAAAGGTTAATTAAAAATTGATGGGTCTTTGATGTTAAAACAGACGGTAGAAAGAAAGCCTGGCTCATTGCCAAAGGCTTCTCCCAGGTAGAAGGGATTGATTTTGATCAAATATTCTCCCCAGTCGTACACTTTGAGACAGTGCAGTGCATGCTCGCCCCCCCAGCAATAGAAAACTGGTATATTACTGGTCTTGATGTCTGATCCACCTACCTATACGGCAAACTGGACAAAGAACTCTACATGGACTTCCCAGAAGGCTCTATGCCCCCTCACCTCAAAGGGAAGGTCTTGAGACTACTATGCACCTTATACAGCCTAAAACAAGCAGGATTAGCTTGGTGGCACAAACTCAACAAATCCATGAAAGAACTTGGCTTCATGCGTCTCAAAACAGATGCTGGCCTATTCATCTATTGCAAGGGCAAAGAGCTCATCCTAGCGATCATCGACATAGACGACACCATCTTCTGCAGCCCCAACAAACCTTTCATAGATAAGGTTAAAGCCGCCTTCATGAAGAAATGGGACTGTCGTAACTTAGGAGAAACACATGAATTCCTAAGAATGAACATATGTTGAGATGGTCAAACTATTAAGATAGACCAGCAAGAATATCTCAACAAAGTCATTGAGCAATGTGGTATGACTAACACAACACCCCTCTCCCTCAGGGTTACTACCTAGAGAAGAATGATCTCCCTGTCCAACTGGAACTTTAGATGCAATTCCAACAGGTGATTGGATCATTACTGTACCTTATAATTGGTACAAAACCTGACATTTCATATGCGGTTACCCAACTCGCCCACATGTCTGCAAACCCATCAGAAGAGTACCTCAACAAAGCTCTATACATATGCTGGTACCTTCTTGGTACCCAAGACTACTCTCTCGTATATAACGGCAAATCCAGCAAAGGTATTATCGCCTGCACTGATTCGGATTGGGGACAAGACAAAGTCATGTCTCACTCACAAACAGGTTTCTACCTGAAATTCACAGATAGTGTGTTCTTGTGGAACTCACACTTACAAAAGACCACCACTCTGTCTTCTATGAAAGCTGAGTATATGGCCTTGAGCGACTGTACGTGCCAGGCTATCTGGATTCATCAAATGATGGGAGAACTCAGCTATCGCCTTGGCCCCATTTCTGTTTGTGGTGATAATCAAGGTTCACTCTTCATTGCATAGAACCCTGTCACCAAAAAATGCTCCAAACACATTCACATCCATTACCACTTTGTATGTGATGCTGTAATGCTATGGAAGCAAGTAGAGCTACTCTACATCCCAGGAACTGACAACCCTGCAGATATGTTCACCAAGAACCTTGGACATGTCAAGTTCAAGGAGTTCTGCTCTCAACTTGGTTTGGAATTCAACTCACCATCTTAGACTGCACAGACATTTCTTCTACCTTACTTTATATTCCTCACTTTTATATCTATGTATCTACCAAATACTAGACAAGGGGGAGTGTTGAAAGGACACATACCTACGGTCACATGACCCCATATTAAGTATGCATTACCAATCATATATAAGACTCTGCTGAGTCTGAAATACAATAATTCTCTCTTGATCCACTACCGCTATCATCTCTGAGAATCCCCTTCAGCTCCAAGGTAAGTACCCTACAGTAGTTCCTTAGGGATCTTGTGCACATGCTGGATCCCTGCTATTGCAACAATCGAGTCATCGTCCACAGGCAAGCCAAACAGCCAAGGGTCCATGTATGTGAGTATATGTAAGTCTGACCAGCTTGCTGTACTACCATAGCTAACTGAGCACTTGTAGAAATCTGAACATGCAATCAGATGCTCAGCCATCTATCTGTGGGCCATTCAAACTTGATACCCTTGGCATCCGTGTATTCCCTCCCTCCCTCAATGGACTCTTTCCTTGGCTTTTCTGCAGGCCAACCTTAACAAAGTCTGAGAGAGGGTAGGAGTTGCCCGATACTACAATACATGAGTTTGGGATAAGGTCTAGATAAAAGTGAACTTACCTCAGCCGCTGCCTAAGATGGGCAGAAACGACTGAGGTGCTTGTAAGTGAGGTGTAAGTATATATATGCACTGGGTGGCAGTATACTCATATTATGTTACCTACAATATTGCTGTGATAACCCTGAAGGAAGGTTATAAGGTTTAAGGAAATAAGGTATTACACTTCCAGTACTTCCATGCATAGTTTTGGAAGTGGTTCCAGTGTTTCCGAGTTCGGAAGAGTGCAGGAATATTCCAGAAGTGGTTCCTGTGGTTCCGAGGCGCGGGAAAGTTCCGGAAGTGGTTCCGGAATAGGGGTTCCAAAATCGGAACACTCAAAACACTCAGAACTGTTGTTGTTTGTCAAACCTGACTTAATACCCTCAGCATCCATGTAGTATCTACTCACCTTCTCAATGGACTCTCTTCTTGGCAAGCTCTGAAACATTTTGGTGTTCATTCTTCCTTTTGGTGTCATAGCATTCTCCCCACTTGCGACAGATGGTCTTTTTCCCATTTGTTTATTGCCACTACTTTTTTTTTTTACTTACAGTATGAGAGCCAGCGTGTTGTGTGTAGAAAATGGGATAGAGAATAATGGAATATAATCCCAGGGTTTCTACAGCACCAGCACAGACTTGTGTGGAAAACTCACAAGACTTTTCTGTATGGGAGAGGAGGAATAGATTTGAGGTGGTTGGGTAGATGTAGTGGAGTAAGACTCAACACAGAGATCAGAGGAGAGAACAGAGATGTTCGGTTATTCTTACCAGGCTGTAAGGCCTGGTTTATATACATGCAAGATATGTTTGTACTTGTGTACTCCTATACTATGTATGGTAAATAGAAAGTCGTACCATAGAATCCTATGGAACATCATGGAAGTAGTGTTGTTCGGGCCCGGCTCGGCCTGAAAGCCAGGGCTTAGGCCCGGCCTTGTAAGGCTCTAGGCCTAGGATTTTCTAGGCCGGGCCTGAAGCCGTCTAAGCCGTATATGCCGGCTCAGGCTCGG
>JBBPJO010000270.1:0-17273 GCA_038088815.1 Boletus nobilissimus | reverse complement strand
TTGTTAAGGAAGGTAAGGGATTTGGTCTTATCCGTGAACACCTTGTCGTTGATAGTGAAGTAGGCGTCCATAGTAAGGAGCCATCTATTGGCATCCTCTGCCTCCCCGGAAAAGTCCTCGGGAAGGCCGGCCTTTATTTCAGATACCATGTCGTCGTCTTCTAGAGCCGGGTCAATATCAATATCTTCTGCCTCAGTCGGTTCTGGGCGAGAAGTCTCTGTGCCGGTCGGTTCTGGGTCAGGGTCGTGGAAAGTAAGGGGAGGATCCTCTTGGATGGGGGATTCAGTGGAGGCTTGGGGGATGGCAGCTAATTCAGAGATGGAAGGAAGAGCATCGGTGTTCCACCCTTGAGACTGGTTGACTTCTGCAAGAGCCCTCTGACGTTCTTGATATGCCGCGATGTACTCCAGGGAGGAGAATCTATCCGGGAGAACGAGATAGAACGGGTGACCGTCAGGTAGGAGGTGAAGTCTGGGGAGTCGAGGGGAGGAACGAGGTTGAGACACAGTGGGTGTTTCAGGAGGGGAGTTGGAGTCAGAGGGTACTCTGAATCTGCCTAGGCGAGAGATGGTGGGTAGGGGGAATGTCCTCTACATAAAAGTAGGGACAAGGGGAAAAGCTAGTTCTTTTGTAACGCACAGCGTAGTAGTGACTTAGCGTGCTGTGACACGAAGAAGAGTTTGTGCGTAAAGAAGAGAGAGCGAGTGACGAGTAGAGGAATCCTTGAGGAACGATGCCGAGCTTCGAGACAACGCGAAGCCTAAGCTGGTCTCACCTATCTAGGAATCTCGCTAGACTCGGTGGTCACTAGAAACTACACTGATATTGCGTAGAACTAGCTTAGGGAAATTACAGGAGGGCGAGAGAGTGCCCTTATATACGGTAGGCCCCTTCTAAATAAGGAAAGGATGCGCAGCATATGAGTCGTAACGAGTCATGAAGAGTCATGACGAGTTATAAATAGAAAAGCTATGCCGCAGGCGATGAAGTCTGAATAAGGCGACTGCGGCGGAAACAGAAGGAAGTCTCAATAGGGATATAGGCAGGGCACCGTATGAGACAAAGAGAGAAGAGAATCGGGAACGTATCTGGTATAATGGAGGACAACTCCATTACAAATACAACCGCGTACGGTGAAGAGAACGAGACTAGAGGTTGAGTGAACAAAGACATATAAAGGAAAAAGTATACCCCCTCGTAAACTGTAACAGTAGCACTGAGAAATGCGCCGCGATTAAGATCCTCAAAACTGCTTTCAGGGAGGGCAGCTCGTCTGCGGATGAGGAGGAAGGCTACCAAGCCATGGCTGAGGTAAGAACGGCCACTTACCAAGAGTGCCAAAAGGAAGCGACCAGGGCAGCACCACGAACCAGGGCTGTATGGTCTGGACCATGGAGTGATAGATTTTCTGCTATTGTGCTGGTGGACCTCTGGATGACCACCCTGGAGGAAGTCCTGGAACATTCACCAGGCACATACCCCAATGACGTATCTGTCCAGTCAAGGGTGGACACGGACGCAGCTACTCCCAACGGTCAAGGGATGGGGCTTGGACTGCAACCTTCTTCTTAAGAGACCACCATGAGAAACACAGTCAAACATGGAATCAAGGTGGTAAGAGCAGTGAGAGAAGAGGAAGAGGCATGTGAGATACCTGGAACTGACCAGGATACATGGCCTGGAGTAGGAACTGACCTGCCCAACTGCATACGGAGTGTCTCCGGTTTCTGTGAAGAGGCAAGTGCAATACGTGGATCCGACCACAACACTTGGCCTGGGACTGGAACCAACCAGGGTTTTTAAGAGGCAGGAATGGGTCAACATCATACCCCGCCTACAATATTTCTCATTGATGTTCTCCAGTGTTTGTGTCAGGAAGTAACTCACAATTGATCACTATGCCAGTCACTCTCTATTCTCCTGACCGCACTGCATTCAAAAGCATTGACACGAAGGCCCTTATCGATTCTGGGGCAACAGGTTGCTTTATCGACTACACTATGGTAGTGGCATGCGACATACCCACTACATGACTCAAGACTCTGCTGCGGGCGAGCAACATCGACGGATCACCAAACAAAAACGGCCTGATATGAAAACAGGCATTGGTGCTAATGCAACTCAGAGAAACCACCGAACTCTAAGACTTCCTTGTTATTGACTGTGGCAAGGACAAGATCATCCTAGGGCTCCCATGGCTCCAAGATCATGATCCAGAGATTAACTGGAGTACAGGAACTGTTCGTGTTCGTGATACAGAACTGACAGTACAGAAATGAATGAGGGAACGAGAAGACATTGCGGCCGAGGCCCATACTATCAACGTCTTCAATAGGAAATGCCAGATGAACAAAATACAGCGACGAAGAGCTCTGTGGTGGAAGCAAAACATTGATCTGTTACTCATGGCAAGGACCAATGAGGTTCACCTGAAGGTACCTGACATGGAACTGACCACACGGCGAGAGGAGATACCAGGGCTCATAGAATGTGAGGAGGATGACGATGAAGAGCCAGCTGGACCCTCTATCAAGAAAACTACAATTTCAACTTCTCTCACACAAGACGTGAAGAAGAGCAAGACGGAACTCCCGTGGGACTTCCGAGATTTTGAGGACGTCTTCCAGAAAAAGGACAATGGTCCCCTTCCACCTTACCGGTCATTTGATCACAGCATAGATCTAGACAACTCTTTCCAACCCAAGGTTGCCAAGGCCTACCTGCTCAGCCCTAAGGAGTGAGAGGCATGTAAAGATTTCATTGACAAACACATGAAAGCTGGATGTATTCGCCCATCAAACTCCCCCATGGCATCTCCCTTCTTTTTCATCTCAAAGAAGGATGGTAATATTTGCCCCTGCCAAGACTACCACTATCTCAACAAGCACACCATCAAGAACACTTACCCTCTCCCGCTCATTGGAGACTTGATGGATCAGCTCAAGGGATCTCAATACTTTACCAAGATGGATATTTGGTGGGGCTATAACAATGTCTGGATCAAGACTAAAGATGCCTGGAAGGTGGCATTCATTATGCCCTTCGGTCTCTTCGAGCCTCTTGTCATGTTTTTTGGCCTGTGCAACAGTCCTGCAACCTTCCAGTTGTTCATGGACTTTATTTTCAAGGATATGGTAGCGGAAGGATGGTTGATCATCTACATGGATGATATGTTGATCCATTCTAGGGATCTTAATGAACATCACCAACGAACGAGGTGAGTTCTAGAACGGTTACAAGAAAACCACCTCGGCCTCAAATTAGAAAAAAGTACTTTCAACACATCTGAGGTGGGATTCCTTGGGATAGTTGTTAAAGAGAGTATCATTGCGATGGACCGTACAAAGGTTTCGGCAATCTCTTCCTGGGAACCACCTATGTCAGTTTGCGCAGTCTGCTCATTTATAGGGTTCTGCAACTTTTACTGCAAGTTTATTCCAAACTTCTCAGAAATTGCTAGGCCGATCTTGGATTTGACGAAGAAAGGGCAGCCGTGGTCCTGGATGCATGAGCAACAGAAGGCTTTCAACCTCCTCCGAAAGGCCTTCACCTCTAAACCTGTACTGGTAATGCCGGATACCTCCAAGCCATTTTTTGTTATGACTGACATGTCTCTAATGGCCTCTGGAGGAGTTTTGATGCAGAAGGACGCCAATGGCGACTTACACCCTTGCTGCTACATCTCCAGCACATTCTCACCAGTGGAATGTAATTATGACATATACAACCAAGAACTTCTGGTGGTTATATGCGCACTAGAAGAATGGCGACATTATCTGACTGGAACCGACCAGCCCATCACTGTGCTCACAGACCACAAGAATCTGTGCTACTTCAAGGACCCCAGAAAGCTATCTAGGTGGCAAGCTAGATGGCTACTAACTCTACAGGACTATGACCTCTTGTTCCAACATGTACCTGGGAATAACATGGCCCCGGCAGATGCTCTCTCCAGGGAAAGATGTGTTGGACACATCAGCTGACAACACTGAAGTCACGCTACTCCTGGGAGAGCTATTTTTGAAACGAATCGACACCGACCTCTGGACCGCTATCGAGCAGTCAACCACCCATGACAACTTTGTCATCAATCAGCTTCACCAACTCCATGAGGGTCCCTCGGGAATCCCTCGCTGTTCTATTCATGACTGGCAATATGACGATGGCATACTCTATTTTAAGGATTGGGCCGATGTCCCCGAAGCCCACCAGAACGACCTCCTCCACGTCATCCATGACTCACCTGCGGGTGGTCATGGCAGTTACTACTGAACAGTCAATCAGGTACAGCATGACTATTGGTGGCCTGGACTCACCTCCTTTGTGCGTCGCTTCATCCAAGGCTGCACAACTTGCAAAGTCAACACCCATCCCACCGTCCCACCTCTCACCCCTCTTCTGGGCGCTTCCTCCCATCCTTTCCAGTGTTTGTCAGTCAATCTCATCACGGACTTGCTGCCATCTCACGGATTTGATTTGGTTATGGTCATGGTCGACCATGGCCTTACTAAGGGGGTAATTTTCACCCCAACTCACAAGAGTGCAGATGCTGAAGGTGTAGTGCAGCTCTTCTTTGAAGAGGTCTTTCCCCACTTTGGACTCCATGATAAGGTTATCTTGGACTGCGGTCCGCAGTTCGCCTCAGCTTTCGCTCTAGAACTAGCAAGGCTCCTCAAGTATGATCCACTCCTCTCTTCCGCCTACTACCCACAGACCAACAGAGAGACAGAATGTGTCAATCAGGAATTGGAAACCTATCTTCGGATCTCTTGCCAAGGAGACACCACCTGATGGTCAGACCTATTGCCAATGGCAGAATTCTGTCACAACTCTTCCGTCCATTCTGTAACAGGAAAGACTCCATTTATTTTGATGTTTGGGTATGAGCCAAGGGCTTACCCATCGATAGGAACCACCACCTTCCTCCCCGCTTTAGAGAAACGCCTTGGAGACCTCAAGGAGGCTTGCAAGGAAGCCACTGCCACCCACGAAAAGGCACAACAATACAGGTGTGAACGAGTCACATCCAAATTCAAACCCTGGAAAGTTGGAGATAAGGTATGGCTTGAAGGCCATAACCTGAGACTCCACTACCCTTCTCGAAAACTTGCCCCTCGACACGAGGGACCATTTGAAATTTCACAGGTCATTTTACCTGTGTCATACAAACTCCGACTGCCCAGGACGTGGAAAATCCATAACGCTTTCCACGCATCGCTCTTGACTCCCTATCAGGAAATCGCTGAACATGGACCAAACTTCATTCTGCTTCCACCGGATATAATAGACAGAGAAGAGGAATTTGAAATCAAACAGATCTTAGCCCATCGGGGCTCCACTTGACGCTGTCACTATCTCATTTCGTGGAAAGGATACCTGTTCTCCAAAAACACCTGGGAACCCAAGTCCAACTTAGGACATGCTGTGGACCTTTTGAATGAATATAAGGCCAGGG
The DNA here is from genome assembly GCA_038088815.1 of Boletus nobilissimus. Lineage (NCBI taxonomy): Eukaryota > Fungi > Basidiomycota > Agaricomycetes > Boletales > Boletaceae > Boletus > Boletus nobilissimus. Next base: position 11,818 of record JBBPJO010000270.1, on the reverse strand, counting down.
ATCCAGTCGCCTTCCCTCCTTAAACCCTCAATTCCTCACTTGCTTTCGAGTCGAGGCCTAGCTTCTCCATTGTTGTCGCCATTCTTAACAAACTCTTAATGTCCTCCTTGTCACTTAATGCAGTACCCTTTCAACTACCAGTCTGCATCCACCAGGGACCCCTACCCCAAAGCCCAAGCACATACTTCCCACTCAAGAACACCCCACCACTCCGACACCCTCCCATCGTCCTCATAAATTCAAACGAGGTAACACAACAGTTGCATTCAGACTACCCAGCTCCTCAGCACGAGCTGTGGGCAAATGTCCTGAGGGACATTGAGGAAAGCCACAACAGGCAACTCCGTTCCCCACCTCCCATCGCTATAACAAGAACTTTGCGGCAATGCCCTTGCCGTCACCAGGATGTTCCTCCTGACCCATCAATGTAGATGCTATTCCATCAATGCCATCCACTCCCTCTTGTTCAACCCTTAGTTGCTGTTTTGTCTGTGGCCAACAGGGACATCTTTGGGCAGATTGTGGGCGCTATGAATGCCCCTTTTGTCACATAACTGCCCCAGGGCACATACAGGCCTACTGCCCTCATTGCCGCTGTCAGCTTTGCAGAGAGTTGGGACACTCAGAAGAGTTTTGCCCAACCCAATGTAATCCTCTCAACGACTACGACCCGACGCACTACAAAGTCAACAAGGGAGACATGGATTAGAGGTCTCGCAGGTGCTTCAACCGTAGGAGGGGGGTAATGTTACAGTTTACTGAGGGGGTACACTTTTTCACTTGTTCTTTTGTTCACTTGACTCCTAGTCTCATTCTCTCACCGTACACAGTTGTATTCATAATGGAGTCGTCCTCTATTATACCAGATACATTTTCCGATTCTCTTCCATTTCTGTCTCACATGGTGCCCCACCTATACCTACATTTGGACTTCCTTTCCATTCTGCCGCAGTCATCTTATTCAGACTTCACTGCCTGCAGCATAGCCTTACTTTCTGACTTGTCATGACTCTTCATGACTTGTACTGACTCTTATGCTGCGCATCAAGTCATACATTCATTACTCACTACGACTAGAGATGCTGTGCACCATTTCCTTGTTTAGAAGGGGCCTACCATATATAAGGGCACTCTCTTGCCCTCCTGTATTTTCCCTGAGCTAGTTCTACACAATATCAGCGTTATTTCTAGTAACCTCCGAGTTCAGTGAGCGCTTAGTCCGTACCTGAATAGGAGAGACCACTTAGGCTTCGCATCGTCTCGAAGCTCGGCACTCGAACTACAAACTTCACTTGTACCCTTGCTCTTTTCTCTGTCCTCGTTTGAGCTTAGTGTCTTAGTATCGCAGCATGCTATGCTGTGCATTACAAGCATAAACACATAAGTAACAGCCTGTGGTACACATCAACCATGATTACTGTTCATAGGGTTAGTCAAACATAACCTACAAAGGACGGAAGTAGTACTGCAATGAACAAACAAAGACAGAAGTACAATACCAGTGGGAGAAAGTGGTATACTTGTCACTGGGAAGGCTGTGCAGGATGTTACAGCCTGGTGAGTGAAATAATTGTTGTATTTTGGATAATAGGTATGGATACCTGCATAAACAGGTTCTGGTATGTTCAAGTTAGCATGAATGTCAGAGCCACTGAGATGTGAACCACTCACAACAGACTCAAAAGATCAGATAGTTATCTGTAGCAAGAGAATAAGTAAACAGACACAAGACACTACATCTATCTAGCACACAAATAGACCAGTGAGGCAACACTGAAGAGGCAGACAGATGATACGACATCAAACAAATGCTGATCTCTTGGGTGGGATGAGGAAACAGGTGCAATGTACAGTAACAAGGACAGATCTACAAGGTAAAGCCTGATGTCATGTGATTTTCTGTTGCTCATATGTCAACATTCAGGTCATTTAAATAATGTTCCAGTCATGACACTGCTACTGACAAGTAGATGCAACACATTCCATTTCAAACTACTAGTATCTGGGTGACAATCAGACAAGCTGGCAGATTCAACTGAGGTCCAATACAAAGGTCTATATACCTGCCATGGGTCGCAATCAGCCCTATGACAATGTCATCCAGATGCATTACCAATCCTCTCACTTCGCTCTGTGCCAGTGAGGATCTCACAGAGGGAGAAACAGCTGACTTAGAGGCAATGCCACAACAGCCATCAATCAAGAACTTTCTTAAGGTTCCTTGACTGAAATTGGCCTCTTGTGAGTATGATGTTCCCTTTATCATTGAGTCACAGTTATACCTGTTTCATATTTGGATCCATCTGACCACAGAGTTTCTAGCATTCTTGTGATACACAATGGCATATAGGTGCACAAAATCCAAAATAGTATCAATGATTGTGCAGGAGTCAACAATTTCTGGATCATGTGTATACACAACATATGTTGGATCTGTGGCCAGGTAAGGACAGATTCTGTGTGGAATGCAAAATTATGACTGTTCCATTTTGCCATTACAGCAATGATTTTAGTGACCTGGTATATGACCAAGAATGATCTACTCTGTAAAGTAGGGGTGAAACCCATCAAACAGAACTGCAGTAAGTGCATTGAGTTGTCAAGGATTCTTCACTATTGATCATTGATTAAGAGTGCTTGAATAACTTGATGTAATTCAAACAGATAATGAAGACTTGATTGCAGCTGAATCAGTGTTTGGTGTGTCAGCTGGCCAATTGTCGTCAATCTTTTCATACTGATCCTTTTGTTAACCATAGACAAGATCATTGTGGAACACTCATCCAGGTAAATGGTCCCCATGTGCAACACTCTGCAATGCCAGTGAGTATCATACATGTCAATGTATATAAATGTTCAACCATTCAACATATGTAGGTACAAATGGGACAACATTTTGAATACTTTAGATGAACTACAGTAATGAGAAGACAGACAATGACATATTCACAGGAATGCACCGAAAGAAGAGTTACCCTCTAGTTTATTTACGTGTCATTTAAGTAGTGAAATTTGATACACAATGTGACCAACATCTCAACCACAGAAAGAGCACAACACATTGCACATGTAGACTCCAGATCATTTGATTAGACACAAAACACAATGGTGGATAAATTTACATCTTCACTATACACAACATCAAATGTAACCTGTATTCTATATCATGTTCAATGTGATGAGCCTAACAGTGCAACCCAATGAATGTTGAAACCAAGATTGTTGTTGGTGCCAATAGATTTCTGCATGAAGGTGTTCACAGTGTTCACAGTATACACAACCATAGCCAACAATCCTGTGGTTATACCTTGATTATAAAGTGGGGCATGATTCAAAATTGGAACTAAGTGAATCAGTTGAGCATTCTCTGACTTATGCTAAAGGCTTTACCATGTTCTGTGCACAGGAGACACAGCTGCATATTGGATACACCAGCTAACACTCATGGACTCAGAGCTGACATGGTAAACTGTTAGTTTTGCTGATTTTGCATCTCATACATCATTCATTTCGCATTCTAATCATGCCCATGTTGTTCTCCATGGTCACTTTACTTACCTACTGCTTTTAAGCTTCTCTTTAGCTTGTTGTGGTATTTCTACCCATATAGAACTTTATCTTTACACTTCCCAGTACATTGTGGCTGATCTATTTATGGTTGGTTACTTTGAAGCACAGTTACTCCCTGGAGTGCCACATTGTATCCTTTAGCTACTCACTGTGGACTCCAGAGTCATCCCAAGTTGATCCAGCAAGTGGCTAGTCCACTTCAATTAGCATTTTTGCTCTTAATAGGTTTGAGCCCTGCACTCTAGCCATCATCACACAAGATCAGCTCAGATCCATGCCTCAAAAACAATACCATTCAATTCCCTGTCATCAGATCCCTCTGTGGACCAATTTTCATGTTGATCTGTTGCTGGGATCACAATTTATACCATTGGAAAGCATCTTGGCCTCATAGTGTGCTTCATTCAATTTTGAGCCTATTATGACATAACTCAACAGCCTCTGGTGCAATACCCCTCATTCTTGATGCCATCATCATCTGTGTCCTCTCAAGTGTCCTAGCACATGCATCCTCTGTTGGAATCATCATCTCATTGCCTCTTAATGGCCCAATCTTTCTGGAGCCCCTTTTTCCAAACATCACCTACATCTTCAATCCTCTTGCTCAATCCTTGGCATACCCATACTGAACCTTGCTGCCTGTGACCTGTTTACCCATCCATCCTATTTGCAAAGCATAAGTTGTTGTTCCCTCCTCGCTACATCCCTCCCATCATTGAACACTACCAGATCTACCCATCATGTCTTCTGAGCAAGCCTCCCATTGCATCAAAGCTCTTGATGGTACTAACTACACCACCTGGAGCAAAGGGATGAAGGCCCTAATGCACTTGAAAGGCCTCTGGAGACTTGTTGACAACAAGGAAGTATGACCTACTACAGCTGGAACTGAACAGGATGCATGGGATGCCAAGCAGGACAAGGCTGCTGGTGAACTCATGCTCAACATCATCCCAGAGCAGAGAGCACACATTAGGAGCAAACAGGACAATTCTGTGGCCACCTGGACTGCCTTAGAGACCTCCTATATCCAGAAGAAGCCTGGAACTCGTTTTGTCACCTATGATGAGTTCTTCAGCATTAGAAAGTCTCCTGAAGAGTCTCTGACTGCCCTAACTGCTCGAGTTAAGGATTCCATTGCCAGGATCAAGGAGCTGTGCACTTCTACCTTTACCTTGATCAATCTTGATGATAAACTCACTTGCATGGCCATGATTTACACTCTTGGAAAAAGAATACTACCACTTCACATCCTCTGTTGCCCTGATCACTGATCTAGACAAGAATAAGGTCAAAGCTGTGTTCCAAACTGAAGAACTCAATCATTGCCCTCATCCTGATGGCTCTAGCCCCATGCTGATGTCATCAGTCCTCTCTGCCAATAGTTCTTCTTGCAGCTGCAACCCCAATTCCCCTTGTGTCTTCTGTGAGAAGCCTGATCATTGCTGCTCTGGCTCATGCCAAAACTGTCTACAAGACATCAAAGGGCAAAGGATCCAAGGCCAATCAGTCCCAGAAAGCCTCTCCTGCATCTACTCCTGCTTCTACTCCAGCTGTGCCTGCTCCTATTGCTGCTATTGCCAACATTGCCCAGACCGCTCAGAACACAATGGAACATGCAGGAAATGCAAGTCTTCATTCCAGTGATCCCTCTACTCCTTCTCAGCACTCTGCTGATGCTGCTTGGAATGCAGATTCCAGTGCCACTTCTCATATAACATCCCATTGCCATTAGCTGTGCAACTATACCCCTTATCACATGTCTATCACCTTGGTGAACAACACAACAGTCTACTTGGCTGGTGTTGGGTCTGTAGTGTTTCATCCAGTAATAGAAGGAAGGGTTGCTAGAGTGGTCGAGTTTTCTTGAGTCCTCCATGTTCCTGACCTTCGAAATAATCTCCTCTCTGTCTTGTATCTCACTCATCACTCTGGCCTCATTATTAGCATCAATGATACCCATATGGTCTTCTCTCAGTGTTCTGGACTCCCTCCTTTTGTCGCCACCATTACTGGCAACAATGCTGCATTCCTGGATGGCACTACTGAGTCTATCAAGCAGCAAGCTCTTCCTGCAACAACCTTATCACTTGATTGGTCTCTCTGGCATCACAGATTTGCACATCACAATGTAGCAGGTGTTAAACTGCTTTTGGATTGCAATCTAGTCACTAGACTGAGGCTTGATGCTAAGACTCCACTTAATCCAATCTGTGAGCCATGCATTGCTGGCAAGCCCATTTCCTTCCTTGACATTGCAGTCCTCTCATTTTCTGGAGCTCATCCACAGTGATGTTCATCAAGTGTCCCATCCCTCCTTCTCTGGCTGTTGCTATTGGGTCACCTTCATTGATGATTACTCCAGATACCACTTTGTTCTCCCCATCAAGTGCAAGTTAGACATCTTTGATGCATTCAAGACATTCAAAGCCTTTGCTGAGAACCAGTTTGAGTGCAAGATCAAGGTGCTTCAAGATGACAAGGGGGGTAAGTACATGAGCAACACTTTTGCAGACTTTACTACCCAGTATGGCATTATGTGCCAGTATACTGTCAGGGCTTGACCTCAGCAGAACAGTGTTGCAGAGAGAGCCAATAGGCTACTCAACAAATGCATCACTGCCATGCTGAACAAGTCAGGCTTGTCTGCAGTCTTCTGGGAAGAAGCATTAGCTGTGCTTGTTCATGTCTGGAATTGATGCCCCACTGATGCTGTGGACAATGCTATGCCTTATGAGTGATGGCATGGCAAGAAACCAGATGTGTCTCACCTTCAAGTCTGGGGGTGCACTGCCTATGTGCATGTGCAGAAGGACAAGCAACCAGGGTTTGGCTCTCACTCTGAGAAATGCATCTTCAATGGCTATCCAGATGGTTACAAGGCTTGAAAGTTCTATAACCTGGCTACCAAGCACACAATCATTTCAGAATGAGCAGATTTTGATGAGAGACACTTCTTAGCTTGTTTCTCTTCTTCTGGTGCACCATCTTCAGCTAGGGATACCTCTACTGACTCTGGTTACCAACTCCCTACTCTCTATGATGTGGATGAGTCTGATGTGCCACAGATATCAGTTCCTGGGGGAGGTTTGCCAGTTCAGCAAGTTCCTGCTCATGCTCTGCCTTAGACCCCTCCTGCTTCGCCAGTGATCCCACCACAAGCTCTCCCACAGCCAGCTATGCCTAGCCCAGTTGGAATTAGCGCTCAACTGCCTCAGAGACAGAGGAACCCTCCCAGAGAGTGGTGAAAGCTCAGTCCAGCTCAGCTTAGTAATGGTATGGATGAAGATGAAGATGAAAATGCTAATCTTGCTGGATATGTGGCTCTTGTAGCCAGCAAGGCTCTGCCCAGGACTTATGCCAATGCCATGAGTTGAGATAACACTGCTGAATGGAAGCAAGCTGTGCTCAAGGAGTTGGCCACCCAGAGGAGCAATGGGACATGGATGCTCGTTCCAAGATCCAAGGATCATCCAGTCATAGGTTCTAGATACCCTGGGAAGTATCATGCTGATGGGTCCTTTGAGCAATACAAGGGACATCTTGTTGCTCAGGGCTTCACTCAGTGTCCAGGATTCAAGTATCTTGAGGTTTTTGCTCCCAGAGTGCACCTTTTCACTCTTCACATCATTCTTGTGCTCATTGCCATCCATGACATGCATCTCTGGTCTGTTGACACCTCCCATGCCTATCTGAATGGTGAAATTGACTGTGAAGTCTATATGGAGTGCCCTGAAGGTTTTGCCGAAGGTATCTCTTGCCTATACATTACTCAAATTTGGCCTTGCACCAACCTTGTGAGACAATTGCACTCTACTAGTGCAGGAATATGCTGTCTGTAATGTGTTGCTAAAGGCTCATTACAGACAGCATATTCCTGCACTAGTAGAGTGCAATTGTCTCACAAGGTTGGTGCAAGGCCAAATTTGAGTAATCAAAGGAGCTTGTATGCTTGCTGAAGAAAGCAGTCTATGGCACCAAACAGGGTGGAAATCGCTGAAATCACAAGATGGACACTGCTTCCAAGTCTATCAGTTTCACCCAGTCATACTCTGATGCTATGGTCTATGTCTTTGTTGATGACATGACCTTTGCTTCCAAATCTTTGGGCACCATCAAGCAGGCTTTGGGAGATCTAGGCAAACACTTCAAGGTTCACAATTTGGGACCTACAAGCAAGATCGAGCAGGATTGCTCCAAGTGCTCTCTTACCATCTCCCAGCGCCAGTACTGTGTTGACATGCTTGATTGCTTTGGGATAACTGATTACAGACCTGTCACTATGCCTATGGATCCAGGACTGTCTTTTTTGTCTTGATCAAGCTGCCAAGATGCCTGAGGAGCTTGCTTTCATGCATACAGTCTCCTGCAGTGCTACCATTGGTTCCCTACAGTATCTCTATTGCACCACTCACCCAGATATTGCCTACTCTGTTAGCCAACTTGCCTCCTTCACTTCTAATCCAGGAATTGTCCACTGGAATGCTATCAAGCACTTGTTGCACTACATCAAGGGCACTCTTGACTATGGTATCACCTATTCACCTGATTCTTTGTCCTCTGAGTTGTTCTCTGTGTTCTCTGATGCCAATCATGGTGGTTATAAGAATACTGGACACTCTACAGGTGCCTATGTGGTCAAGATTGGTACTAGTGCTGTTTCCTGGATGTTGAAGTTATCCACCACAGAAGCAGAGTACATTGCTGCCTGCAAGGCTGGTAAAGAGATTGTCTGGTTGCGCAGACTAATGCAGGAGATTGGATTCCCTATCACTGTGCCATCTGTGCTGCATATTAACAACCAGTCTGCGATCCAGGTAGCCAAGCATCCAGAGCATCATGGACACATGAATTCACTGGATATGCATTGGTTCTACCTCTCCTTCAGGATTTGAAGTGCACCAAACTCAAGAGTGTTGGTTCTTCACCCAAGTTGTCACCATGGCCATTTAGCCCTCAAGCTTTGATGCTGGATGCCTCTTGGACCTATACCATCACCATTCCCCTGTGGGAACAAACAGCCCCCCCCCAAACACACCTGTCCTCTGGACACTCCATGCCCCATCCGCCTCTGTGATGTGGGCAAGTGATATATCACTCCTTCCCTAAGGACACCTTCAGCACCTGCTTCACTCCTCCTGCCTTCTCCCATCATGTCTTGCGCTACTTTGCTGCTCACCCCCCCACCTAGTCTTGGACCACCAAGACTGGCCATAACACAGGTTAGTACTCCCCTGCCCCCACCTTCCCCATTTCCTGTGGGAAGGATGCTCACTGAGCTGTTCGATGAGTCTGCCACATTTTTCACTCCTTCAAGGTCCATCTAAGGGAGTTAGTGTAATGCACAGCATAGCATGCTGTGTATTAAGAGCGAAAATGCTACTTGAAGCAGACCAGCCACTTGCTGGATCAACTCAGGACAACTCTAGAGTCCACAGTGAGTAACCAAAGGATACAATGTGGTGCTCCAGGGAGTAACTGCACTTCAAAGTAAACAACAGTAAATAGATCAGCCACAATGGACTGGGAGGCACAAAGGTAATGTCCTATATGGGTAGAAACACCACAACAAGGTAAAGAGAAGCTGAAAAGTGGTAGGTAAGTAAAGTGACCACAGAGAACAACATGGGCACAGTTAGAATGTGAAAAGAATGATGAATGAGATACAAAATCAACAAAACTAACACTGTGATACTAATATACTAAGCTAAAGTAAGGACAAAGAAAGAGCAAGGGTACGAGTGAAGTTTGTAGTCCAAGTGCTGAGCTTTGGGACGATGCAAAGCCTAAGTGGTCTCACCTATTCAGGTATGAACCAAGTGCTCACTGAACTTGGTGGTCACTAGAAATAATGCTGGTATTGTGTAGAACTAGCTTGAGAGAAATACAGCTGAGAGTGGCAAGAGTATTTACATATATGGTAGGCCCCTGGTCCATGCATAATGTCAAGAAAGGAAAAGAGAAGTGGGAGCCCAAAGGATTTCTGTCTCTGTCTACATATGACTCCAGTGTATAGCACTACAAAGTCAGTTCAAGTCATAAAGTGTCATGCACAGTATGCACAGTAACACATGTACCACAGCATGAAGTCCAAAATAAGATGCTGTGGCGGGGATGGAAGAATTATCAAAATAGGTGGGGCACCATGTGAGCGAAAAGAAGAAAAGAGATTGAGAATGTATCTGGTACATGTGGAGGACAACTCCACTACAAATACAATGTATAATGAGCAAGACCATAGTCAAGCAAATAAGAAAAGATGAAGAAAAAGTGTACCCCCTCAGTAAACTGTAACAGTTAGTGTTCATCGCTGACTCTGGTCTGGTGTCCTTGGGCATCCTACAACTATACCAGAACAACATGCTGGTCCACCTTTGTGGCCAGCATGCTCACATTTGTGCCCCCCCCATCAGTACCCTCCACCCGATTGGCCCCCCCCCTCTCCCCCCTCCCACAGCCCCCACACAGCCTCTGGATCTAGTGGCCATTGTGTGTAAGATGTGATTGGAGATAGACCAACTGAAGTCTGAAGTCCACACTCTCACCTTATTGCTAATGGCATCCTCCTCCTCCCCTCTCTGACCACTGCTCCCACAGTAGTCCCCCCTCTTCCCACCATTTCCAACCCCCCCTTACCAGTCTCCTCAGTGTCCACTGCTCTGTTGCTCACCACCCACCCTGGCCACCCTTGGCTGCAACTCATCCTTGATCACAAGGACCTCCCCCTCTATCTCTGGCATGTCAATTCAGAGATGGCACCTGTTTATAGCTACGCAGGTCCCAGACAATGTGCGGTCTGTGTTGATGGTCCAATTAGCAAGATTCCCACTGATCTACCTTGGCATCAACTCCAATGGGGACCTCATGGCCTCCTGGAATCTCTCTGACCCTGGGCTTGTTATACTGGCTATCACCATGGACTTCCCTGGCAACTCCCACCTGCTGAGCACACTGACTGCAGCCTTGCTGTGCTCTCTCATCCACAAATAATCTATAGCCTCTGGCCCCCTAGCCACCTCTCCCCCATGCTTCTCTCCCCCTTCTCTCTCCTTTACTTTGCCTGACCTTTTTCACCCCATTGCAGCAGGAATGGTCCATGGCCTATGGGTTTCAGTCTTTGGTATGTGGTTCTTTTCCTTATGCTTTAGCATCTCTATTCCACACTGTCCTGACCCCTCAGGGTCCAGGGCCATGATAGCCTGACATTTCATTTGCATTTTATTCTCCCACATAAAGCAATCCACAGGGTACTATAGTACTGGTAGTGTCTCATCTAGTATATCCTACATATGGTAATGCATCCCAACAGAGCAGAAATGGATTTAAAAAAAAAAAGCTTTGATGCTGGCACTGATTCATGAGTTGTCACAATAACTAGCAGGGCTTGCGAAATGGTTTTCGCACATTGTCAAGCTTCATGTGCAGTGTGCATCTTGAGCAAACACTCAAAGTACTACCAAGAACAATAGTACTGCTTCAAAGATGGAGACAACTATGGAGGTAAAGGTCAGTTGAGTCATATCTCAGTTACTGCGGATGCTGCGCATCCTTTCCTTATTTAGAAGGGGCCTACTGTATATAAGGGCACTCTCTCGCCCTCCTGTAATTTCCCTAAGCTAGTTCTACGCAATATCAGTGTAGTTTCTAGTGACCACCAAGTCTAGTGACGTTCCTAGATAGGTGAGACCAACTTAGACTTCGCGTCATCTCGAAGCTCGGCATCGCTCCTTGAGGATCCCTCTACTTGTCACTTGCTCTTGTTTCTCTACTTGTGAACTCTCTTTCGTATTGCAGCACGCTACATCACTACTACGCTGTGCGTTACAAGTAGCATTGAGAGCTACTACATGGTGCTTGATCAACAGCCAGTGCTGAAAGGTTGTTCAACCCACAGAACAGAGGAGAGGTTGGTCTAGCTGTATTCATTCACCACAGGCTTTACTTGACCATAGGATCGCGAAAAAGGCTCAATGACATCATTGGAATCTGGGGTGAACTTGGAATTGAAATGAAAGACATCAACCCCATTTTCTTGGAGAAGGCCCTTGAGGGAAAAACCAAGACATCATCCTAAAATTCCACTGTAATCAAGTGATCTGCCACAACTTGCCTGTACTCCATCTGTTGCAATAGCGGGGATCCGGCGTTCACGCCAGGATCCCGAGGATCTACTGTAGGGTACTTACCTGTGGACTGGAGAGAGTTACTCAGAGATGATAGCGGTAGCGGATCAAGAGAGTATTGTTTA